>JAVYIG010004868.1:0-149826 GCA_035222895.1 Strongylocentrotus droebachiensis
GTACATATTTAGGTTAAAAATACAGAGGAAATTGAACAAAAATTAACTACAAATTACCAATGATATTATGGATATTTTGTAACGTTTTTTTTAAACATGATATAAACACAGAATCTTGTAATAGCTATTTGACCAGTTTAAGAAATATTACATACCGTACTTCCTTTCGAAACGATTAGCAAAAACTTAAAGCGGGAAAGCTGAAATACTCGTTTGGTTTGTTGTTATTGACAAGAAATGTCTGGATTATTATTTCTTTTTAATTATAATATTCTTTAAATGGATTTTAAAGCTTAAATCTTGTTTTGTTTTTCATTTTGAAACATGGCCTTAAATCGAAATCAATTTAATGCCTTAAAATTGATCTTTTAAATTTTAATTTTAATTTCAAGGCCATATGAAACACCCCGTCCCCCCCCCCCCCGATCTTTCCCGTTCCCTCTCCATCTCCTGGAGTTTGTATTTGTTGTCGCTAAAAAAGTAAATGAGGCCTACAAAATTAAATCGTTAATTGGAAGAAGAAAAAAAAATAGATAAATCCCAACCTGAAAATACTAAGAGTATCTTATTTTACGCATTCTCTTTCTTAATTACTCTGTTCTTTGTTTGTCTCTCTACTATATGTATTCCTCTATCTGTCTCTACAATATGCCCCCCCCCCCCGTTATCGCTCTCTCTCTCTCTCTCTCTCTCTGCTTCTTTCTCTTTAATCTAACATCCAACGTACCTAACCTCCATCACTCTCTTTTATGAACATAGGATATGCTACTGTGGAACTAAAGAGGGCGGCAGACTGGAATCTCACCTCGAATGTCTTCAAGCATCATCAAGAGGCAGCCTCTGTGTGAGGCTTTACCATGTAAGTATCGCTCCACGTTGTGTGCACTGTTCACGTTCACTATTTCTTATTTTCATCTGCATAACAATCGCCATGACGCTAATATTGTTCTGTATTATCGTTTTTAATATTCCATTTCTAAATTTATTTACATTTTTGGCCCATTATCTTATTGTTATTTTTTCCTGCAAAATCATCCTCTTCTTCGTAAGATTTTCAAACTGTTTTATATTTTGAGTTCTCGTATCAGACTATTTTGTCTCTGTCCCGGTTGTCTGTCTGTATTGATCCCATTTATGTATCCCATTTCCTAGACACCAAATGCTCGACAGAATATCGAAACGTTGCTAAATTACATAATTCATATTTTTTCTCTCCCATGTGTTCCTATTACGTCTGGATTTGCCACTTCAAATATTGTCTTTGTTTTCGGTGTTGTTTCGATGGAAACGATTTTGACTAGTGATTTATTATCTTTATTCCTTGCATGGAATTGAGAGGTTTCTTTCTTTGAGCACTTCATTGTTGGCTCTTTGTTTTGTATTTTGGGGTGCTAATATCGTTATAACATGAGCTCATTCACTTGATCCTTATTTTGTTGTGTTTTGGTTCATTTTACTTTTTATGTTTTTTTCTTCATTTAATTGTTATTTTCAGTTGTTCAAGTTCAAGTTCAAGTTCACTTTATTCAATACTTTCACTATAAATATACAAGGAAAAGTTAGAATATAATACATGTATCAATATATAACATGAGGGTAACACAAGTGGAGAAGACATGATGGACAAGGGAAAAACATTTTAAACATGTACATCAATGAAAGTATTTGGAGACTAGACAGGAAGGCTGAGCCTTATGTAAAAGTCTGTCTCCAGTAATTGTATAAAAAACTAAGTACATTATTTAAATTTTGTATTTGTTATAAAAAGGAAGAAAAAAAAAGGGAAAATTGCATTCACACATACACTCTCTCCCATACACACCAACACACACTTTTCTGTCTGATGAACATTAATAATATAGGTTATTGCACTATTGAGTATTGTCTTAACAAGTACAGTTTAAATTTTATTTTAAAACTATTTAGTGATGGACTCAGTCGAATATCTATGGGTATGTCATTCCAAATTTTTGGACCCCTGAAAAAAATAGTATTTTGGGAAACTAGTGTCCTTACTCCTGGAATATGAAAATTATTTAAAATCCTGGTCTGGTGGCCATGAATATTCTTATTAAGGTGAAAATATTGTAAAATAGTATTTGGTAAAAGTTTTTTAAAGCATAGATACATACAAATTGCACATTGATAAACATAAATATCGTTTACTTTTAATAAATTTAGATTGTAAAACAGAGGTAAAGTATGAGCAAGGTATTGGCTGTGCGATATAATTCTTATAATTTTCTTTTGTAAAATTAAAAGCCTATTTGTATTTTGCATACTAGAGCATGCCCATACAAGAATACAATAATTTAAGTGGGGTAATATTAATGTATTATACAAAATTATCAATATTTCTTTAGGTAAAAATTTCAATTTATAAAATATACCAACATGTTTAGCCAATCTATTGCAGACGACACCAGTGTGTTCCTTCCAATTTAATTTATCATCATTTGTGACTCCTAAAAAATTTAAATGTGTAACGTGTTCAATAACTGATTCCTTAACTTTAACCTTTATTTGGGTAACATCAATGTTTTTTGGGTAAAAATCATGAAGTGTGTTTTTTTAATATTGATTACAAGTTTATTTATATATAACCAATCAACCAGTTTAGCAAATTCTGTATTAAACATATTTTGAAGAAATACAATATCTTGATGGGACATAAACACACTAGTGTCATCTGCAAATAGTATCAGTTCTAGCACTTTTGAAACATTGCAAATATCATTTACATATAAAAGAAATAATAATGGCCCAAGAATTGAGCCCTGGGGCACTCCACATCTTATCGCCATTGTCTGTGATTCACATTTTTCTAGAACAACATATTGTTTGCGATTACTTAAATAAATTTTGAACCATTCCAGTACAATACCTCTAAAACCATAACATTCCAATTTTTTTAATAATATTGAGTGATCAAGAGAATCAAAAGCCTTGCTAAGATCTAAAAACAGGCCAATCATTATTTCTTTATTATCAAAGGCATTTGTAACTTTATGAATAAAATCAGTGATGGCAGAAGAAGTAGAGTGTCCCGCCCGAAAACCAAATTGTTTGGGAGTAATAATATCGCACTTTTCCAAGAATTTATATACACGACTATATACACATTTCTCTAAAATCTTTGAAAAAATAGGAAGAATAGATATAGGCCTATAATTTGATAAATTATCATTTGATCCATTTTTATAAATAGGAATAACCTTTGAAATGTTAAGTTTGTCTGGGACAACACCAGTATTTAAAGATAAATTGATAATATCACATAAAGGGTAACATAAAATATGAATAGCATTTTTAACCAATGTGATATCCACTCCATCAAAACCAGGACTCTTGCCATTTTTAAGTTTAGAAACAATATTAATAACTTCTTTTGGTGTACACGGAGTAAAAAATGCAGATGAATTATTTGTTATTACATGTTGCATACAGTCCCCAGAATTTACAAAAGAAGAAGACAGTGTATGGCCTATATTTACAAAGTATTTGTTAAAAGCATTACACATTGCTGCTGTCCCATTTATCATTGCATCATTGCACTGAATTGAACTTGGTAGCACCTTCTTCTTTACACCCCTACCCAGTACTCCATTGATTATTTTCCATGTGTTTTTCATATCACCTGCAGCATTTTGAAATTTACCTTTAAAATATGCTCTCTTTGTTTCTTTAAATTCTTCAGTTACCTTATTTCTGAAATTATTGTATTTTTTATGTCTTTCTGGAGTTGGTTTTTTTTATCATATCGTCTGTAACTATAAGTAACATTTTTTTTATTACAGAGCTTACGTAGTGGTTTATTAAACCATGGTTTATTTTTTAATTTCTTTTTAACTGACTTTTTAATTGGAAAGCATGACTCATAAATGTTTAAAACTTTTGCAAACAATCATTATAGGCTTCATTAGCATCATGATTTTCAACAGACCAACATACATCCATAATTTCATTTACAAAAAGTTGTGAATTTTCTTTATTAAAATCACGTTTAACAGAAGCATTTTCCTTTTTTATTTGTAACTGTAGATTTGAGATTGAAAAAACTGGAAAGTGATCACTGACATCACCCAGGATAACACCTGCAAATATTTCTTCTAAATCATTAGTCAAAATATTATCTAACAAGGAAGCAGAATGATTGGTTACACGTGTTGGAGTATGAATCAGAGGGTAAATGTTGTTAAACATACAAACATCAAGAAATTCATTGACTCTCTTGCAAGATGTAACTTTTAATAAATTTAAATTAAAATCACCCATTAAATACAATAATTTATTTTCTTTTTTTACAATATTTAACATTTCATCAAATGAATCAATAAAAGATTGCACTGATTGGTTTGGTGGACGATAAATTACCCCTACTATAATATTCTTGGTGAAATTAGAAATTTCTGCAAAAAAAGACTCAAAATGAACAGTATTTAAATCTAAATCAGCTCTACTTTTAAAATCTATATCATTTCTAATATATATTGAAACTCCTCCACCTCTTTTAGCTTCTCTCCCATTACCTAAAAATGAATAATTATCAATGTTATAAAAACAATCACTCTCTTTCAGCCACGTTTCTGTTATACCTAACAGCGAAAATTGCACATCCAAAGTATTAAGAAATATAGTTAAATTTTCAAAATTCTTATTCATACTCCTGCAATTACAATGCAAGCTAGAAAAGACACGTGAATAGTTTTTTAACTTCGTTTTACTGTAATCATTAAATTCATCTAGGGTTTAAAAAGATTGGGAAGGCCCGTAATTGTATCCATTTTCATTATTCTCAGGAGACAGATATTCATAAATAGTTTGTAAATCAATAGATTGTAAAGATTGCACATAACTTTGTTTCTCAGACATGCTCACTACACACATACACAGACACACTTACAACTAGACATGTAATACTTGTTTGGAACAAGTATAGGTGGGCTGGGCAACTAAAATTTGAGACAAAATAGAGCAAAAATAAGCGAGATACTGCTTAAAAATTCTATAAAAACAATATCATGTAGATACATGACTTCAACTTGTACAGGCATAACACCCGAATTATGAAATTTCTGACATGAGGCCATTAATCGAAATTTTCACTATGATGACGTCATCAAAATGAAAAATGGTGATGACTGAGCTTGTAGAGAATTGTCTTAGCTACAACATATCGAAATTTGGAAGAAAATCGATCAATATTTACAGAGATACAATCAATTTCCATAAATATGCTGACGTCATAATATGCAAATTCGTATTTTGAGTTCCAAGGCCATTATGATGATGTCACGATACACTTAATGGCCAAATGAGACATGGAATCATATTTCCGACTCATACTCTATCTAAATATGACAAAAATTTGAAGGTCACGTTTCATTCCAAAGAGCTATAATGGATTATGTATAGGCATGTTTTTGCCCATATATGCTATGTATTAAAAGAGCTCGCGCGCACGGATATTTATCTTGAATTGACGCTCATCTTGTTATTAATGGTCATAAAGATAAACATGGTATCAATTTCCTCGAAAAAATATGAGAAATATCATGAAAGAAAAAAAAATGGCGATTCTATGTTTTGTAATGGTGTTACGCGCGAAAACGCACGCGCATGCTCGTACGCGCGATTTTTTATAAAATGCTTAAAATGACCTAAAACCTATGCAAAATAAATTTGAGACGACTTTGAGCATTTTGAAATTTTGCGTGCGCACTGACGCGCGGACATACGCGCATGCGCGCGTTTTTTGACCTGAAATTAACCGGACTGATATTGACCTTGATCAAGATAAATATGAATGAGAAATACCTTTTGGTAATGAAGATATGATCATGAGTTGATTTTCAGAAAATTTCACAAAATGGCGCCTAGATGACGTCATCAGTCAAGGTCAAGGTTGGAAACCTCAGTGTGTTTTGTTTATATGCCTATACATATGTGTGCCAAATGTCAAGGCAATTGATTGAGCTATTTTCAAGTTATCTTGTTAACAAAAAAGTGGGTGGAAATAAGAAAAATAAACTAGATTTGTAATACTTGTTTGGAACAAGTATAGGTGGGCTGATCCAACAAAAAATTGAGACAAAATAAAGGATACATTTGAGATAGCTTTTTGTCTCAGCTACAACATACTCGAAGTTCAGCGTAAATGAAGCTAAAACGACGGAGATATTGCTCGAGAAAGACGGGAATGTAGAATCGAGTTTTGAGAAAAAATCATGTCCCATAGAGAATACACGCAAAATGTGAAAAATTGACATTCTTCCTTTAATCGCAAAAATACGCCATGATGACTTTGTCGAAATGAAAAATTGTGATTACTTTATTTGTAGAAAATTGTCTCAGCTAAAACATATTAAAATTTGGAAGAAAATTCATCAATATTAACAGAGATACAATCAATTTTCCAAAAATATGATGACGACATAATATGCAAATTGAAATTTTGAGTTCGGAGGCCATTATGATGACGTCATGAGTTAATTGAGGGTCAAATGAGACATGACACAATATCTCCGAATCATATTCTTTTAAAATATGAAACAAAATTGGGGTCACCTTGCATCCTAAAGAGCTACAATGGATTTTGTATGGGCATGTTTTTGCCCATATATGCTATGTATTACAAGAGCTCGCGCGCACGGAAATTTATGTTAAACGGTCGATCATTCCGTTATTAATAGTCATAAAGAGACAAACATGGTATCAATTTGTTTGTAAAAATATGTGGAATATTATGAAAGAAAAAAAATGGCGATTCTATGTTGTGCAATAGTTTTACGCGTGAAAAAGCGCACGCATGTGCGTGTGCGCGATTTTTTATAAAGTGCGCGATTTTTTATAAAATGCTTAGAATGGCCTAAAACGTATGCAAAATGATTTTGAGACGATTTTGAGCATTTTAAAATTTTGCGCGCGCATTGACGCGCGGACGTACGCGCACGCGCGCGTTATTTGACCTGAAATTGACCGGACGGATATTGACCTTGATCATGATAAATATGAATGAGAAATAGCTTTTGGTTATGAAGATATGATCATGAGTTGATTTTCGTAAAATTTTACAAAATGGCGCCTAGATGACGTCATCAGTGAAGGTCAATGTTGAAAACGTTATTGTGCTTTGTACATATGCCTATACATATGTGTGTCAAATTTGAAGGCATTTGATTGAGCCATTTTCAAGTTATCTTGCTAACAAAAAAGTGGTTAGAAATAAGAAAATATTTAATAACTAGACATATAATACTTGTTTGGAACAAGTATAGGTGGGCTGGTCAACTAACATTTGAGACAAAATAGAGCAAAAATAAGCGACATACTGCTTACAAATTCTTAAAAGACAATATCATGTAGATTCATAACGTGAACTAAATTCACCTTCTATAGGCATAACACGCAAATTATGAAGTTTTTGACATGAGGCCTTTAATCAAAATTTTCACTATGATGACGTCATCAAAATGAAAAATGATTACTACTGCGCTCGTAGAGAATTGTCTTAGCTACAACATATCGAAATTTTGAAGAAAATTGATCAATATTTACAGAGATACAATCAATTTTACATAAATATGCTGACGTAATAATATGCAAATTCGTATTTTGAGTTCCAAGGCCATTGTGATGATGTCACGATACACTTAATGGCCAAATGAGACATGGAATCATATTTCCGACTCATACTCTATCTTAATATGAAAACAAATTGAGGATCCCGGTGCATTCCAAAGAGCTATAATGGATTTTGTATAGGCATGTTTTTGCCCATATATGCTATGTATTAAAAGACCTCGCGCGCACTGACATTTATCTTGAATTTACGCTCATCTTGTTAATAATGGTCATAAAGAGATAAACATGGAATCAAATTCCTTGAAAAAATATGAGAAATATCATGAAAGAAAAAAAAATGGCGATTCTCTGTTTTTTAATGGTGTTACGCGCGAAAACGCGCACGCATGCTCGTACGCGCGATTTTTTATAAAATGCTTAAAATGACCTGAAACGTATGCAAAATAAATTTGAGACGATTTTGAGCATTTAAAAACGTTTTTTGACCTGAAATTGACCGGACAGATATTGACCTTGATCATGACAAATATGAATGAGAAATGCCTTTTGGTTATGAAGATATGATCATGATTTGATTTTCAGAAAATTTCACAAAATTGCGCCTAGGTGACGTCATTAGTCAAGGTCAAGGTTGAAAACTTTACTGTGTTTTGTCCATATGCCTATACATATGTGTGCTAAATTTCAAGGCATTTGATTGAGCCATTTTTAAGTTATCTTGTTAACAAAAAAGTGGTTAGAAATAAAATAAATAAATAATAATAAAAATAATAATAAAGGCAATTTTAACAAAATTATAAGGTGGTCTGTATAGATACAGCCCACCTGACTAGACATATAATACTTGTTTGGAACAAGTATAGGTGGGCTGGTCAACTAAAATTTGACACAAAATAGAGCAAAAATAAGCGAGATACTGCTAAAAAACAATGTCATGTAGATTAATGATGTGAACGAAATTCACCTTCCATAGGCATAACACGCAACTTACGAAATTTCTGATATGTGCTCTTTAATCGTAATTTTTACTATGATGACGTGATCAAAATGAAACATGGTGATTATTGATTTTGTAGAAAATTGTCTTAGCTACAACATATCGAAATGTAGAAGAAAATCGATCGATATTTACAGAGATACAATCAATTTTACATAAATATGCTGACTTCATAATATGCAAATTCGTATTTTGAGTTCCAAGGCCATTATGAAGATGTCACGATACACCTAATGGCCAAATGAGACATGGAATCATATCTCCGACTCATACTCTATCTAAATATGAAAAAGAATTGAAGGTCACGGTTCATTCCAAAGAGCTAAAATGGATTTTGTATAGGCATGTTTTTGCCCATATATGCTATGTATTAAAAGAGCTCGCGCGCAAGGACATTTATCTTGAATTGACGCTCATCTTGTTATTATTGGTCATAAAGAGATAAACATGGTATCAAATTCCTTGAAAAAATATGAGAAATATCATGAAAGAAAAAAAAATGGCGATTCTATGTTTTGTAATGATGTTACGCGCGAAAACGCGCGCGCATGCGCGTGTGCGCGATTTTTTATAAAATGCTTAAAATGACCTGAAACGTATGCAAAATGAATTTGAGGCGATTTTGAGCATTTAAAAATTTTGCGCGCGCACTAACGCGCGGACGTACGCGCACGTGCGCCTTTTTTGACCTGAAATTGACCGGACTGATATTGACCTTAATCATGATAAATATGATTGAAAAATCACTTTTGGTTATGAAGATATGATCAAGAGTTTATTTTCAGAAAATTTCACAAAATGGCGCCTAGATGACGTCATCAGTCAAGGTCAAGGTTAAAAACTTTACTGTGTTTTGTCCATATGCCTATACATATGTGTGCTAAATTTCAAGGTATTTGATTCAACCATTTTCAAGTAATCTTGCTAACAAAAAAGTGGGTCGAAATAAGAAAAATAAATAAATAACTAGACATGTAATACTTGTTTGGAACAAGTATAGGTGGGCTGGTCCAACTAAAATTTTAGACAAAATAGAGCAAAATTAAGCGAGATACTGCTAAAAAACAATGTCATGTAGATTAATGATGTGAACGAAATTCACATTCAATAGGCATAACATGCAAATTAAGAAATTTCTGATATTTGCCCTTTAATTGTAATTTTCACTATGATGACGTCATCAAAATGAAAAATGGTATAAATGAGCTTGTAGAGAATTGTCTTAGCTACAACATATCAAAATTTGGAAGAAAATCGACCAATATTTACAGAGATACAATCAATTTTACATAAATATGCTGACGTCATAATATGCAAATTCGTATTTTGAGTTCCAAGGCCATTATGACACGGACATTTATCTTGAATGGACGCTCATCTTGTTATTAATGGTCATAAAGAGATAAACATGGTATCAAATTGTTTGAAAAAATATGAGAAATATCATGAAGGAAAAAAAATAGCGATTCTATGTTGTGTAATGGTGTTACGCACGAAAACGCGCGCGCATGCGCGTGTGCGCGATTTTTTATAAAATGCTTAAAATGACCTAAAACGTATGCAAAATAAATTTGAGACGATTCTGAGCATTTGTAAATTTTGCGCGCGCATTGACGCGCGGAAGTTCGCGCACGCGCGCATTTTTTGACATGAAATTGACTGGATTGATATTGACCTTGATCATGATAAATATGACTGAGAAATGACTTACCGTTATGAAAATATGATCATGATTAAATTTTCGGAAAATTTCACAAAATGGCGCCTAGATGACGTCATCAGTCAAGGTCAAGATTGAAAACTTTACTGTGTTTTGTCCATATGCCTATTCATATGTGTGCTAAATTTCAACGCATTTGATTGAGCCATTTTCAAGTTATCTTGTTAACAAAAAAGTGGTTAGAAATAAAATAAAGAAATAATAATAAAGGCAATTTTAACGAAAACATAAGGTGGTCTGTATTATATACAGCCCACCTGATAAATAAATAATAAAGGCGATTTTAACAAAAATATAAGGTGGTCTGTATTAGATACAGCCCACCTGATAATAAATAAATAAATAATAAAGGCAATTCTAACGAAATTATAAGGTGGTCTGTACGATATACAGCCCACCTGACTAGACATAATAATACTTGTTTGGAACAAGTATAGGTGGGCTGGTCAACTAAAATTTGACACAAAATAGAGCAAAAATAGGCGAGATACTGCTAAAAAAAAAATGTCATGTACATGTAGATTGATGATGTGAACGAAATTCACCTTCCATAGGCATAACACGCAACTTAAGAAATGTCTGATATGTGCCCTTTAATCGTCATTTTCACTATGATGACGTCATCAAAATGAAAATTGGTGATAAGTGAGCTGACAGAGAATCGTCTTAGCTACAACATTTCGAAATTTGGAAGAAAATCAATCAATATTTACAGAGATACAATCAATTTTACATAAATATGCTGACTTCATAATATGCAAATTCGTATTTTGAGTTCCAAGGCCATTATGATGATGTCACGATACACTTAATGGCCAAATGAGACATGAAATCATATCTCCGTATCATACTCTATCTAAATATGAAAACAAATTGAAGGTCCTGGTTCATTCCAAAGAGCTATAATCGATGTTTTATACGCATGTTTTTGCCCATATAAGCTATGTATTAAAAGAGCTCGCGCGCACAAACATTTATCTTGAATTGACGCTAATCTTTTTATTAATGGTCATAAAGAGATAAACATGGTATAAAATTGTTTTCAAAAATATGAGAAATATCATGAAAGAAAAAAAATGGCGATTCTATGTTGTGTAATGGTGTTACGCGCGAAAACGCGCGCGCATGCACGTGTGCGCGATTTTTAAAAAAATGCTTAAAATGACCTAAAACGTATGCAAAATAGATTTGAGACGATTTTGAGCATTTTAAAATTTTGCGCGCGCACTGACGCGCGGACGTACACGCACGCGCGCGTTTTTTGACCTGAAATTGTCCGGACTGATATTGTCCTTGATCGTGATAAATATGAATATGAGAAATACCTTTTGGTTATGAAGATATGATCATGAGTTTATTTTCAGAAAAATTCACAAAATGGCGCCTAGATGACGTCATCAGTCAAGGTCAAGGTTGAAAACCTTACCGTGTTTTGTCCATATGCCTATACATACGTGTGCCAAATTTCAAGGTATTTGATTGAACCAATTCAAAGTTATCTGGTTAACAAAGAAGTGGGTCAAAATAAGAAAAAAAAATAATAAATAAATAATAAATAATAATAATAAAGGCAATTTTAACAAAATTATAAGGTGGTCTGTATTAGATACAGCCCACCTGATAATAAATAAATAATAAAGGCAATTTTAACAAAAATATAAGGTGGTCTGTATTAGATACAGCCCACCTGACTAGATTTGTAATACTTGTTTGGAACAAGTATAGGTGGGCTGATCTAACAAAAAATCGAGACAAAATAAAGGGCACATTTGAGATATCTTATTGTCTCAGCTACAACATACTTGAAGTTCAGCGTAAATGAAGCTAAAACAAAGTAGATATTGCTCGCGAAAGACGGGAATGTAGAATCAAGTTTTGAGAAAAAATCATGTCCCATGGAGAATACAAAATGTGAAAATTAACATGCCTCCTTTAATCGCAAAAATACGCCATGATGCCTTTGTCAAAATGAAAATAATAGTAACTGCATTTGTAGAAAATTGTCTCAGCTAGAACATATCAAAATTTGGAAGAAAATCGATCAATATTTACAGAGATACAATCAATATGCTGACGTCATAATATGCAAATTGGAATTTTGAGTTCGGAGGCCCTTATGATGACGTCATGAGTTAATTGAGGGTCAAATAAGACATGAAACAATATCTCCGAATCATACTCTATTAAAATATGAAGAAAAAAATTGGGGTCACCTTGCATCCTAAAGAGCTACAATGGATTTTGTATAGGCATGTTTTTGCCCATATATGCTATGTATTACAAGAGCTCGCGCGCACGGAAATTTTTATTAAACGGTCGATCAATCCGTTATTAATAGTCATAAAGAGACAAACGTGGTATCAATTTGTTTGTAAATATATGTGGAATATTATGAAAAAAACAAAAAAGGCAATTCTATGTTGTGCAATAGTTTGACGCGCGAAAACGCGCGCGCATGCGCGTGTGCGCGATTTTTTATAAAATGCTTAGAATGGCCTAAAACGTATGCAAAATGATTTTGAGACGATTTTGAGCATTTCAAAATTTTGCGCGCGCATTGACGCGCGGACGTACGCGCACCCGCGCGTTATTTGACCTGAAATTGACCAGACGGATATTGACCTTGATCATGATAAATATGAATGAGAAATACCTTTTGGTTATGAAGATATGATCAAGAGTTGATTTTCGTAAAATTTTATAAAATGGCGCCTAGATGACGTCATCAGTGAAGGTCAATGTTGAAAACGTTATTGTGCTTTGTACATATACCTATACATATGTGTGCCAAATTTCAAGGCATTTGATTGAGCCATTTCCAAGTTATCTTGCCAACAAAAAAGTGGTTAGAAATAAGAAAAATATATAATAAATAAATAAATAAATAAATAAAGGCAATTCTAACGAAATTATAAGGTGGTCTGTACGTTATACAGCCCACCTGATAAATAAATAATAATAAAGGCAATTTTAACAAAATTATAAGGTGGTCTGTATTAGATACAGCCCACCTGAATATAAAAATAAAAAAATGTAACAGAAAAGAAAAAAAAAGGGAAAAGGGGAAGAAAAAAAGAAGAAAAGAAAGTTCAATGGAGATAAACAGCAAAAAACAAAACAAAAACAACGACAAATGTTTGATGTATTGTAAGAAGAGAAGCCACTTGGAGCCTATATAAAATTCATGAAGAACTGAAGATCATTAAATAGAAATAAAAAATTACAGCTTCTGTAAGTCCTCTTTGCGTGTGATGAGATGCTTCATTGTCCCATTTGTAGTTGCAGCACTTACATAAATACGTCTACCTAATGACCATGCTGCTAGAACCTTAGGGCAGGCCTGGGCTACCAATCTTAACCATTTCTTAAATGTACCATTGACTATGTATGTGTTCAATGTTGTCTGCTTTATAATACTGCCCCCCCCCCCCCCCCGCATCAGAGTCGGCGCTCACGGGGAGAGGGGGTGTAATGCCTCCTTTTTTCTTCTCAAGGACGCCAGAAGTGCTCCCTTTTACAGAAGAAAAGTTTTTATTGTGCCGCTGTTCTTTTTCAATAAGTGTCCCAACCCTTTTGTATGCCCCCCTCATCAAATTTGCAAGGTTCCTTTTACTTTGACAAATGAACCTTTCCCCTTTTTTATGAATCCCCCTTTCCCGTTTTCATAACTGCCTATTTTTTTATTTTTTATCTCTGATGTATGTTTTGTTTACTACTGGATTATTGATTAATAGGTTTATTGAGAACATTCCATGGTCTTTAATCATACAACTTGATTGGCATGGATAACAATCATGCTCGTGTTTAAAGAAAAATATATGCAAATTGTCAAAAGGATATGTATAGACCATGTATATTATTCAGCACTAATGGGAAAGAGAAGTAGAGAAGAGCAGAGAACAAAGCTAAGCAGACCGACCGAGGAAGAAAAAAGGGTGGAGAGCTAGAAAGGTAGAAGAGGGTTGATAGGAGAGGTGAGGTACATCGTATATTTATAAATTACCCATAGCTCTTAATAATCACATATCTGTCTTTATTTACACGGAATATATATACATGTATACCGTGTGAGTCCAACAAAAAATTACACCTAGAAAATTAATAATTGTTTAAAAAAATCATCTATGAACAGTAAATTGTTATACATCTCATGAAAGAGTGTTGTCTCCCAAATCATTTGGTATCATTTTTGTGTGGTTTGTGTACACGCTTGGATGAACAGGAGGCATTGTTTGCGAGAGTGCAAAAATCGACTTGCGCCAAAGTGATGCCTACAGCATGTATTATGTTCGGATTAGCGGATTAGCGGAGTGAGAGAATGAATTGAATATATCAAATGAAATGCATTGCATATGCTTTTTTTGCACAAGCTAAGTCATCACGCACACACACACTCGCACAAATGTTCATTGATATTCGATATTTGATATGAGTGGCATGATTAATTTTGTTAGGGATGTTATTTGGATCTGCAAAAACCGATTTATTACCAAAATCCCAACTGTTTTATTTAAACATCACATAAGCAGCTTTGGCGCAAGTCGATATAGCTCATAAGTCATTTTCTACTTTCTGTAACAGGACTCCTATCGGCCCATTATGGCTCAGGTATAGCAAATGAAAAAAATCATGATAACCTGTAAAGGAGGTTACCCATAACACTCTTTTCCGCTTCATCTTTATTAAACAGTCCCCATGCAGCCAGAGGATAATTGAATTCGATGATGCATTTGGGAAAGACTTTACAATAATATACATCATTACCTATAGACACGAATAGGAAACAGAATCAAGACTTCTTTATTAAAACTGACATGTATCAGGGCGGTCAGTGGAACAACCATCGGTTTAAAGACACTTAAACCTTTGGTCTTATCATAACCCTGAGGTAAAAACAATATTTCATCATAATATATATGTAAAATCCAGTGAATTTGTGAACAATACACTTATATGTCGTTGAATATTAATCTTGTCGTAATTCTATTATTTGTTCTCGTTCAGGATAATCGTAGGTATCAGGAGTACAGCATTACCCACACTGATTACCCACACTGATTGAGCTACAGTGCAGCTGCAGCTGACATAGTGCATTGCCTTGTACCTGACATCATTATTTTTCTCACATTGGATGAGTTCCAGTGATGTCGAAACACTACCCGGTCAAGTTGACATGCTGCATTGTTATATACCTGATATATACCTGATCTACTTCCTGGTATTTATTAACCCATTTCCTACTGGAACCGGGTTATTTTTGTATTAAAGCTATGGAGAATATGTTACATCAGTAGTCAACATGTTAACTTCCAGGAGAAATGAAGTTAAATTTATTTCATCTTCATGTTTAGATAATGTAGGTCCCTGCTAACTAGCTTCATGCATTGTCATTGGTTATTAGTTTATTGAATGTAACTCATTCCTCATTTCCATCATCGTACTTGGAATAATTTTATTCTTTGTTACAGTCCTTTAAATTATCTAAGCAGCATTTTGTTTTGCTTTTAGATAAAGAAACACTTTTTTATGAATCAAGTGTAATGATGATCGACGATGTAGATTCATAAAAACCAGCTGTTAAGGAAATGGTTTGAGAATTTTCGGAAACACACGGATGATGTTTTTGAAAGTTGAATATGGTTTGAAGTATACGTATCATTCATTAATTATTTTGTTTTCCTTTTCAAATTTTGGAAAGCTATTTGAATTTTGAAAATATCTTAAATCTGCAAGGGGACTATTTCCCCAATCTTTGTACAAACATGATACTTGTATATGTGATGATTTGGATGGAGAAATAGTGCAGAAAATACATGCATATATATATTGTGGATCTTTAAACATATGTTATTGTACACGCCCTCAACGCTGAGTACCCCCCCCCCTCCCATTCGACAACGCCATGAAAGCTACAGGTTGTGCCGCTTAAAACTTGCTGATAAAATCCGTCGAAACCTCATCGATCCGTGATGTTTTACACCCGGAAATATCAGAATTAGCATGAGCAACCGTCAATACAACAAACCATTGGAAAGGGAGCCTTATTCTCTTCGTCAAAAACACGGAAAACGAGATTTAACATCTTCCCAACCTAGCAGCGGTGCCGCACAGAAACCAGCAACCCAAATCACAGAACAAAGCTCACGCCCTGTTAAGGACGACATTATGGCGTCGAATAGTGAGTCTGTTAGTCGCACTGAATTCCTTGAATCTATTAACAAAATTATAGAGAAACTTGATAGTGTTAATTTGAATGTAACATCAATGAGGAGTGAGATAGCAGAAATCCGTAAGACGCTAGCCGATGTGGAAACTGCGGCCACGGACACAGCAGCAAGGCTGACCACCATAGAAAATGTCACTTTGCCTAAAATGGAGGAAAAAAGGAAAGAATCTGAAAGTGAGTTGAGAGAGATTATTCTTGCTATGGAGATTCATGACAGGAAGATGAATTTGTTAATGTACGGCGTCGCAAAAAGCAACGATGAATGTGTGGCTAATGTTGTTCGGAAGAGCTTTGAGGAGATTGGGTTTACACATGAGGAAGCTCAAAACGTCATAATTGTGAATACACATCGACTTCCTCGACGGCCGTTTCAGCACGTTCAAGGAGAGGAGCAAAGGATGCCCACACCTGATCCCATCATAGTTCGGTTTGCCATCGCGCCTGATCGCGACGCGGTCTTGTCAGCGTACCAGAAGTTGCAAAAACCGGATACAACGAGGAATCAAGGAGCACCCCGCCCTGCTCGCCCAGCGTTTAGAATAGTTACTGATCTACCTGCAAAGTTAAAGAAAGAGCGGTTCTTGTTAGAGAAAACAGCGTATCAAATCAGACGAAATGATCATAAAATCAACCAGAATCCGGCTGGTGGGCACCAAGTTGCGACTAGAAAGTAGAGAAAAGGGAACAGCAATGGCATGGAGGCAAGTGGTTGATTAAAGTACAAAAATGCTTTAAGCATAATGTCAAACAGAATTCACTGAAGAAACGAATACACCTTACATTTCGACACTGAAAGTGAGTTGAGAGAGATTATTCTTGCTATGGAGATTCATGACAGGAAGATGAATTTGTTAATGTACGGCGTCGCAAAAAGCAACGATGAATGTGTGGCTAATGTTGTTCGGAAGAGCTTTGAGGAGATTGGGTTTACACACGAGGAAGCTCAAAACGTCATAATTGTGAATACACATCGACTTCCTCGACGGCCGTTTCAGCACGTTCAAGGAGAGGAGCAAAGGATGCCCACACCTGATCCAATCATAGTTCGGTTTGCCATCGCGCCTGATCGCGACGCGGTCTTGTCAGCGTACCAGAAGTTGCAAAAACCGGATACAACGAGGAATCAAGGAGCACCCCGCCCTGCTCACCCAGCGTTTAGAATAGTTACTGATCTACCTGCAAAGTTAAAGAAAGAGCGGTTCTTGTTAGAGAAAACAGCGTATCAAATCAGACGAAATGATCATAAATCAACCAGAATCCGGCTGGTGGGCACCAAGTTGCGACTAGAAAGTAGAGAAAAGGGAACAGCAATGGCATGGAGGCAAGTGGTTGATTAAAGTACAAAAATGCTTTAAGCATAATGTCAAACAGAATTCACTGAAGAAACGAAAACACCTTACATTTCGACACTGAAAGTGAGTTGAGAGAGATTATTCTTGCTATGGAGATTCATGACAGGAAGATGAATTTGTTAATGTACGGCGTCGCAAAAAGCGACGATGAATGTGTGGCTAATGTTGTTCGGAAGAGCTTTGAGGAGATTGGGTTTACACATGAGGAAGCTCAAAACGTCATAATTGTGAATACACATCGACTTCCTCGACGGCCGTTTCAGCACGTTCAAGGAGAGGAGCAAAGAATGCCCACACCTGATCCCATCATAGTTCGGTTTGCCATCGCGCCTGATCGCGACGCGGTCTTGTCAGCGTACCAGAAGTTGCAAAAACCGGATACAACGAGGAATCAAGGAGCACCCCGCCCTGCTCGCCCAGCGTTTAGAATAGTTACTGATCTACCTGCAAAGTTAAAGAAAGAGCGGTTCTTGTTAGAGAAAACAGCGTATCAAATCAGACGAAATGATCATAAATCAACCAGAATCCGGCTGGTGGGCACCAAGTTGCGACTAGAAAGTAGAGAAAAGGGAACAGCAATGGCATGGAGGCAAGTGGTAGATTAAAGTACAAAAATGCTTTAAGCATAATGTCAAACAGAATTCACTGAAGAAACGAAAACACCTTACATTTCGACACTGTAAGATTAATGAAACTGTCCTGAAATGAGGACTTACATGAGCCATAATTATGTCAGGAGGCAAAGGACCGATTTTTGTTTTCTTTCTTGTTTTTGCCTTCGGAGAAAATAAATCGGAATAAGTCTTCCTCAGAAAAGAAAATAGACAGGTGTGAATGTTTGTTCTACATAATGTATGCCAGTTCGAAATACCTGCAGAAGAATACATGAGAAGTGAATATTAATGCTGTGTATACACTGAATCGGATTTGTGCGGTTTTTTGTTTGTTTCCTGTTATAAATATGAACGAGATGTCGAGTACCTATGACTTGTGAGGCGGTAACCTTCAATTGAATCTTATAGGACGACTCAGCATTTAATGTCAAGCACCCACGACACTGGAGAAATGAATAATACCTTGTCCTTATTTGAGAATAATATACAAAATGACTGTCAAGAATTTGAATTCTCTGGATTTTTATTTTTTTCATTTTAAAAGTAAATACTGAATTGCTTGTTCGTCAGTGCTGAAAGAAATGACTTTTATTCATTTAATTTATTGAATTGGTTCTTTCGTAAAAAAGCGATGTGTATCGATACAGCAATATTCTTTTTGTTAAGTGATAATATATAGATATTTTGGAAAGATATGAGATCATATAAATTGATTGCTCTTTATGCTGTGAAGCACCAGTAATACTATAAAATTTCGAATGAGGTAGCAAGTATTGCAAATCTGAATGTGAGTGTTTAAATTTGATATATCTTTGATTTTATAATGTAATCAATATATCAGGGTAAAGTAAAACAATCAGCAACTTCTGTGACAAAGATCAAGATCATAAAAGAGTACCCATCGTTTGCTCGTGTTATATATATAATATACAACTTATGTGTTTAGTACTTATTGGTGTTACCATTGGCTGGATGCCTAAAGACTGATGTTGAGTACTAGTGTATGTCTATTACATAATCTGCTAAAGATTTACATGTAATAAGAATAGATATAAGAGCATTTTTAATGATCTTTTTCCTTGTTATTATGGATGCATATAAGAAAAATGACAAATCTTCTTGAACGAAGTTGAATGTTTTGTTCTCTTGTACCTCCGGAAAAAGGTACGAAGAGAAATTGGTTCTTATTAAAATAAAAAATTGCTGTCTCTTTCAAAGAGAAGACGTTATTTAATCAATAGTTTTAATCATATGAAAGCAACGTGTTCTACACGGATTAAATTTTTTTGTTGAAGATATCAGAATATTGATGTGAGACTTATGAAAGCAAGAGATCATACAGTTTTCTTGTTCTTTAATTCTCACAAGCAGTTCCACTGTATAATTTTAAATACGTTGATAAATCCGAATATGGAGGTTAAAGGAATATCATATAGCAATGTATATACATGTATGATACGAATTAAGACTATGATCAAGGGCTAGTCGTTTCCGCAAAAGTACTACGGTCAAGCTATCGATCTTTTTATTATATTTGACCTCTTCTGTGAAAGGGGAGTTTGTGTTCAGGTTACCCGTGTGAATCATAGGAGGTCGCACATTTGTAAATATGTAAAATAATTAAGTGTATACATTTCCCGGACATGACAAAAGTTATCATACAATAAGCAGGAATGTGTGTGATTTAAGCCGGTGTGCCTTCTTTTCAAGGGAGAAACGTTCGATAAATTTTTCCCTCTTAGTTGGATTGGTGGGGTTTCGGGGATCCACAGCAAATATGTGGTCACCTGTGGCTTTCTTGGTATTGCGTCTTGTCTCGCTAACAGAGACATATGTGTTTTTGTTTTGTAGTTTCGTTTGTGCTAGACATCGCTGTAATTGTCATAGGAATGTATACATCTTACAATTTCGTTTAGTTAAGTTAGTATGTGTGTTGTGTGAGCTGTGTGTGAGTGTTAATTGCATTGCCTACGTAGTTGGGGATCTCGACCAGTATGCTGATTTTGTTAGTAATTATATATTATTGAGCCTGCTTCTGCCATCCTGTGTATTAGAACCTTATATAGGGAGGAAAGAATACATGTTCATATTCATATATAGCTATGGAAGGTAAAGATATTTTTATCAAATGTAATTTTCTTTCTTTAAATGTCAAAGGAATTCGAGAAAAGTCAAAGAGGGCAAAAATTTGTACGTGGTGTAAAGATAAAGGTGCTGATATTGTTTTTTTACAAGAAACATATAGTACAATTGAAGTGGAGGAGACTTGGAAATTGCTTTGGAATGGGAGTTCATATTTTAGTCATGGGACAAACCATAGTAAAGGGGTGCTTATTTTAATAGATAATAAATTAGATATTCAGATGTTAAATGTTATTTCAGATAATAATGGTAGATATGTTATAATGGAATGTATTATTCAGGGGATGAAATTGATAATGGCTAATGTTTATTTGCCAGTAAGAGGAAGGGAATCAGAAAGGATTGATTTTTTGGTCAATTTTGAAAAAATAGTAAAAGAAATTAATAAAGAAAATAATGCAATAATTATTGGGGGAGATTTTAATATTATTTTAAACAATGATTTAGATTATTTTGGAAGTAGTAAACACCATGTTCAGTCTCGATTTCATATTTTATTTGAACAATTTTTAGATAGATTTGAGTTGCTGGATGTTTGGAGGGTAAGGAATGGATTGAAGAAACAGTTTACGTATAGGCAAGTAAATTCATGTATACAAAGTAGATTAGATTATTGGTTTGTTTCTAAGCAAATAGAACATGTAGTATTAAAATGTGATATAATACCTTCTACGGCTCCGGATCATTCAGCCATTCAATTGCAATTTTACGATAAGTTAATGTATTCATTTAAGTTTCAGGGATCCTATTGGAAATTAAATAATAGTTTATGTCAAGATAATGAATATATCAATTGTATTAAAGAGGAAATTATTAAATTAAAAGAAGAATTTCGAATAGAGATAGAAGATAAAAGAGTTTTATGGGATTTTTTGAAAATGAAAATTAGGAATGTTAGTAGAAAATATTCAAAAGAAAAGGCGAAACAACGAAAACAAAGAATTGAAAATTTGGAAGAAGATATTTTGAAGCTGGAAAATGAATTGCTGAATGGAATAGACCAGGAAAAAGTTGATGACTTAGAACGAAACAAAAAAGACTTACAGGATTGTTATAATTATATAAATGAAGGTATTAAAATTCGTTCTAGAGCATCACACTATGAATGCGGAGAAAGAGACACTGGGTATTTTACCCAATTAATGAAGTCTAATAAAAAGAAAACATTGATAAATAAACTTTATATTGATGAAGATATAAGTTTTGATCAAAAAAATATTATGCAAGAAATATATACATTTTATAGTAAGCTTTATGCTCAATCGGAAGAGGAAATTGATTTTGTGGATGATTTTTTTCAGGACTTGCCAAAATTAAATTCAGATTCGTGTGCATTATGTGAAGGTAAAATAACAAACGGTGAATGTATTGCAGCCATGAAAGAAATGGCATCTAATAAATCCCCGGGGAATGATGGATTAAGTGTTGAATTTTATATACTCTTTTGGCCATTGATAGGAAATTTAGTTGTAGATTCTGTAAATTCAGCTTTTGGAAAGAAGGAACTTTCCTCATCACAAAAGCAGGCGGTCATTAGTTTGATTCATAAAGAAGGAAAAGATCCCTTATTTATAAAAAATTATAGACCAATATCTTTATTGAATGTAGACTACAAAATTTTGACTAAAGTGCTTTCTATAAGGATTAAAAAAGTTTTAAATGATTTAATTTCTGTCGACCAGGTGGGTTATCTAAAGGATCGAAACATAGGTGAAGCAATTAGAATAATAGATGATATAATTCATCATACATCAGTCAATGAAATACCTGGATATATGATGATAATTGATTTTGAAAAGGCTTTCGATTCAGTTTCACATACTTTTTTGCAGAAGGTTTTGTTTACATTTGGTTTTGGACCATCATTTTGTAGATGGGTAGAGACTATATATAATAATGCTCAAAGTTGTGTCTTTAATGGGGGCTCATCTACTGGGAACTTTGATATTAAGAGAGGTGTTAGACAGGGGGACCCCCTCTCCGCATATTTGTTTATACTTTGTATTGAAATTTTAGCTCGTTCAATATATAAAGACCCTGAAATTCAAGGATTTACTTTTAATAACGTACATGTAAAACAAATTCTTTATGCAGATGATATGACTCTCTTTATTCGGGACTCAAATTCATTTAAAAAGGTGGGGAAACTGTTTGAAAATTTTGCTAGAAATTCTGGATTAAAAATTAATAAAGAAAAAACTTTTATATTATTGTTGGGCCCTTCTCAAAATGAAAATATTGCTCTTCCATTTGGTAAAGTAGTACAAATGGTCAAGATTTTGGGTATATATTTTTCTTTAGATGTTGAAATTCAGGAAAGGACAAATTATAAGGAAATTTTGAGTAAAATAAAAAAGTTGTTGTCTTGGTGGAAACAAAGAGATTTAACTTTAATGGGGAAAATTCAATTGATAAAAACGTTTATTTTGTCAAAATTGATTTATGTATCGGCGCTGACACCAGTACCAAATTGGGTATTTACAGATTTGGATAAACTGGTTTTTGACTTTTTGTGGAAAGGAAATGATAAGATAAAGCGAAATGTAATGTTTTTGGATTATTGTAGAGGTGGATTAAGATTAACGGACTTTCATTTATTTATTTTAGTGCAGAGGATTATGTGGGTAAAGAGACTTTTAACGGGGGATGCAAACATGGGATGGAAACAATATTTTAATTATTTAACTAAAGATGCTGGAGGAATTTTGATATTTTATAATAATGCAACCGTAGGTATATCTGAATTAGTATTACCAGCATTTTATAGAGACATGTTGGATGTTTGGATGGCTACGAGAATATTTTTGTTAAAGGAAAGTGTTTCTAGGAGGAATGAGATTATCTATAGTAATAGATTTGTTTTTATCGATGGTCATGTTCCTTTTGATGAGGGATTATTTAACAAAAATGTGTATAAGTTGCATCATATTGTTGATAAGGAAGGTAATATAAAATCTAATGAGGAATTTCAAAGAAAAGGTTTAAATAGTTTAGAAATTAGTAAAATACAACATATTTTTCTTGGCATCCCGTCTTCATGGAAACAATTTTTAAATAAAAATACTCACTCAAATATAGATAGGGAATTAGATATGGATATTATTATGTTTGAAAAGGTATATATGTTAGATCAAATAACCTCAAAAATTATATACGCTTTTTTATTAAATAAGAGAGTAGAAAAATCATATGCAGAACGACATTTAGAACAGACTTATAATATTCATGGAAAAGATATACAACTAATATTTTTAAGACTTAGAAAGTGCACATTGAATAGTAAGCTTAGAGAATTTCAATTTAAAATGCTTTATAATATTATATATACTAAATTACATTTATATACATTTAAAATGGTTAATAGTAATTTATGTTCTTTTTGTGGTAAATATGAAGAAACTTATGAGCATTTATTTTGTCTTTGTGAGAAAGTAAAACCAATTTGGGAAGAGTGTGGGAATTTATTTAATTTAGTAGAGATTACAAATATAAATTGGAAAGGTATCCATGTAGGGGTAGTTGAGTTTAACATAGGGAAGGAACAGTTATTAAATCATATCATAATTTTGATAAAATATATGATATTTATAGATAGTAAAAATAGACAAAAACCACCAACTTATTTGGAGATTAAGAAAAGATTATTAGAAAATAGAAAGGAGGAGAAGAAATTAGCTGGGGACCGAGGTACACTCACATATCATTTTAGAAAGTGGGACAATTTAGAATAACTTCGTGCAGAATAGATAAAATAAGGAAAGCGAATAGAAGCAATGAAATGGACATGGCTGATATAATGGTCGAGATTCCCACAAAATGTAGGCATGTTTTAAGTGGGTGTCTGTGCACGTGTGTGTATGTGTGTATGTAAGTATTTTTCTTTTTTTTCATTTTTTTTTCTTCTCTTAAATGTCTTTTTGTGTTCATGCCTTTTTCATGCATGCATGTTTCATCCTTTATTTGATGTAAATAGCAAAAGTTCATTTGTATTATTTAGATGTGAATGTAAAATCATATTCTATATAATAATATTAACATGCAGATTATTTTATGTATTGATTTTGTTATTGTTTGTGAAAAAGCAATGGAGAAAATGAAATATCATTGGAGAGAGGAAGAAAAGGAAAACAAACTTGTCAAATGTGGTCTAGCGCCATCTTTTGTTTAAAACATTATAGGAGTGTCTTGAACACTGATGTAAGTATCGATGTAAATAGTAAAAGTTCTTTTGTATTACTTATAGCTGTGAATGTAAAATCATATTCTACGGAATAATATTAACATGCAGATTATTTTATGTATTGATTTTGTTATTGCTTGTTATTATAAATTTTGTTCTTGTTTGTGAAAAGCAATGGAGAAAATAAAATATCATTGAAAAAAAAAAAAATTAGGGGAGAGAAGAAGGAAAAGGAAACATAACGTGAAATAATACATGTATATAGTATATTTTGTCTAATTTGTCTTGGTTTTGTTCGATTAGGATAATATCATAATACAACGATCTATTTGTTAATGGTCTTGTATTACGTTTGGTATTATTCATTATATACTCGGAGCATTTATATCAAAATAATGCAATTTGTGTCAGTACTTCACATCACCATTTAAATTTGAGACATTATACCCAATGAGTCCTATGGAATGTATGTAGCTAATTAATTTACTTGTTGTAAATATGTACATATCTGTATTATGAACCAACTTTTGTATTATATGTAATAATACTATACAGTATATGTATATATATATTCTAAATACACACACATTATATAATTCATTATTCCGACAACTATACCTTGGATTGCTACTAGAATAGCACTATTTATTCTATTGTAAATAGGTTTGTGTGACGAAAGAATTCACGAAGTTCATACAAAAGATGGATAAATGTGTTGGAAGATTAAGTAATTGTGTCTAATTGTAATCGCTTTTGTAAGTGATAATTCCATTATGTTAATCTTTACAGCTGCATACGGAACTGAAGTAACATTATTACTTTTCATTATTTTATTCTTTATTGATATGCATGTTACAACAAATACGTGGTTGATAATTTTAGGAGTGTATACGAGGTGTTTTTATCATATATTTATGATGGCACTTGTATCATGTATGGGGATTGCTCTATCGATGAAGAAGAATGCTTAATTTGTTATACACTGCACACACAGTACACATCTTACTCATTTAATGATTTAAATATTATATAAGAAGTTGATTTATATGCGGCGTAACAATAAACAAAAAAAAGGAAGAAAAAATAGGTGAGGCTGGACACAAATGGTTCTTTAATAGTGGTGGTTTAAGGAAGAATTGTTATCAATACAAATGTGTATGTGTTTAAAAAAAAAGGAAAATAGAAAAAAAATTAGGAAAAACATAAAGTTACAATGCAAATAGTAAACATTGGTTTTACAAATCTACGACAGTTAAAACTTAGATGTATGATATATGTACAAGAGGATATATAAACATTGATCCATCAGGTTGTGGCAAGTGATCAATCTGGATCTTGATTCCCGAAATTGTGGTAAAAGCAAACATGAATGTTATCATAGATGTCCGAACAATAATATTGATGACTCTTTCATAATGAAGGGAGGCGTTGTTCTAGCGCCACCTTGTGACTGCTTTAGTAATAAACCCTAAATTGTCCCTAAAGTATCAGAGAGAGAGAGAGAGAGTGGCGGGAAGGGTATAGGGAGAGAGAGATAGACGGGAGCAGTATAGAGGAGAGAAAGAAAGAGAGATAGACAGGAAGGGTATAGAGAGAGAGAAAGAGAGTGAGTGACGGGAGGGGTATAGAGGAGAGATGGAGGGAGAGAGAGAGTGACGGGAGGGGTATAGAGCAGAGAGGGAGAGAGAGTGAGTGACGGGAAGGGTATAGAGAGAGACAGAGAGTGAGTGGCGGGAAGGGTGTAGAAAAGAGAGAGAGAGAGAGAGCGACGGGAGGGGTATAGAGTGGCGAAAGAGATGGACGGGAAGGATATAGAGCAGAGAGAGAGAGAGAGGGAGGGGTATAGAGCAGAGAGAGAGAGTGACGGGAGGGGTATAGAGAGAGAGAAAAAGAGAGTGAGTGACGGGAAGGGTATAGAGCAGTGAAAGAGAGAGAGAGAGAGAGAGAGTGAGTGACGGGAGGGGTATAGAGAGAGAGAGAGAGAAAAAGAGAGTGAGTGACGGGAGGGGTATAGAGAGAAAGAGAGAGAGAGTGACGGGAGGGGTAGAGAGAGAGAGAGAGAGAGGGAGAGAGATAGACAGGATGGGTATAGAGAGAGAGAAAAGAGAGTGAGTGACGGGAGGGGTATAGAGCAGAGAAAGAGAGAGAGAGAGAGATGGATAGAGAGAGAGAGAGAAACTGGGAGGGGTATAGAGCGGAATAGATATATATATATATATGTATATATGTATATATATATAATATATATACTTGTTTTACAATCTTGCCCACTGAAACAAACATGTGAAGAAAAGTTTAATAGCACCATGGAACAAAAGCGTCGCGTTTCCTTGCTGCAATTATTTTTGGGCAACACCCCCCCCCCCCCTCAGCCCCCCCCCCCCCCCTCTCCCCCTCCCCCTCCCTCTCCCCGAGTCCCCCTCCGATCATCCGATCATGTTCGCGGCATTGAAAACTAATAAATAAGCAAATTGGAAGTCTACTACACTTTATCGATATAACTATATGCATGCATCATAAACTCAGCATGTCTTATGCAGGCAGGCGCGCCGGAAGCAGTTTGGGATTGGGGGGGCAAACATTCCAGGGGGCTCACCTTCCAAAGGAAGTGACGTAATGAGAAAAAACGTTCGGAAGGGGGGAGGGGGGCAGACGAAAAATCTGCATCACCACCTTACCATCTTACACGTAACATTTTTCAAAGTGGAGTATTAACGATCAAGAAAGGCGCAAATTGGCGTGGGGTCCAGGGCGTGAGCCTCAGCAGGGGGTCAAGGGGCTGAGCCCCTTTAGGTATTTCATTACGGTTAGATGAGCATCGCGGTGCCCTCTTTAAGCCATTGACATGTTCCAGGGGGGGGAGAGCCCCCAGAAGCTCTGAGGTTTTAATATTTAACTACGGTCAGATGAGCATCCAGGGGCCGCCTTAGGGCCCTTGGTGGGGTCCAGGGGGCAGAACCCCCGGAATCTCAGGGGTTTCAGGTATTTAATTACAGTCAGATGAGCATCCAGGGGCCCCCCCTTAGGGCCTTAAGTGGGGTCCAGGGGGCAGAGCCCCCGGAAGCTCAGAGATTTTAGGTATTTCATTACGGTTAGATGAGCATCCAGAGGCCCTCTTTAAGCTATTGACGTGTTCAAGAAGGGGGGGGGGGGGAAGAGCCCCCAGAAGCTCAGATGTTTTAATATTTAACTACGGTCAGATGAGCATCCAGGGGCCCGCCTTAGGGCCTTTAGTGGGGTCCAGGGGCCAGAGCCCTCGGAAGCTCAGGGGATTTAGGTATTTAATTACGGTCAGACGAGCATCCAAAGGCCCATCTTGGGGCCCTTGGTGGGGTCCAGGGGGAAGAGTCCCCCGAAGCTCAGGGGTTTTAGGTATTTAATTACGGTCAGATGAGCACCCAGGGGCCCGCCTTAGAGCCCTTGGTGAGGTCTAGAGCCCCTGGAAGCTCGGGGGTTTTAGGTATTTAATTACGGTCAGATGAGCATCCAGGGGGCAGAGCCCCCGGAAGCTCAGGTTTTTTAAGGTATTTAATTACGGTCAGATGAGCACCCAGGGGCCCGCCTTACAGCCCTTGGTGGGGTCCAGAGCCCCTGGAAGCTCGGGGGTTTTAGGTATTTAATTACGGTCAGATGAGCATCCAGGGGCCTGTGGGGTCCAGGGGGCATAACCCCCGGAAGCTCCGGGTTTTTAGGTATTTAATTACGGTCAGATGAGCATCCAGGGGGCAGAGCCCCCGGAAGCTCAG
Source organism: Strongylocentrotus droebachiensis (assembly GCA_035222895.1). NCBI lineage: Eukaryota > Metazoa > Echinodermata > Echinoidea > Camarodonta > Strongylocentrotidae > Strongylocentrotus > Strongylocentrotus droebachiensis. Next base: position 28,562 of record JAVYIG010004868.1, read on the forward strand.
GGTTTTTAGGTATTTAATTACGGTCAGATGAGCATTTTTACCTTATTTGTGACATTGGCAGGTCACTTATTTTTTCTCCCCGTCTTTTTTTTCTTTCTCTTTAATATACTTTTTCAAAATGTGAGGGGGGGGGGGGGGGAGCTCGAGCCCAGCCACTTTGCAGACCATGATATAAAGGTTTCTAAATAAGCGTATTTTTAGCCCGACTGCGCATTATGGAATTTCTTATTTTCCAAAAAATGCATAAAAAGGTATGACCTACAAAAAAATACCGAAAAATCATGTCATAACAGCAACATTTGCAAATCACTGGTATCGAATAAGAAATACACCCCCCTCATCAGTATGCCAGCGTTCAGGGGCTCATGTCTTCTCACCCCTATAACAAAAAAACAGACACGCTTTCCCATTTTCGCACAATATGTCCACGATATGCGCGTATCGCTATTATAAAGACCTCCGTTGTTAAATACCGTATAGGTGCATGCGCAATGTTTATGAAATTTAATTCCTGTGAACTTTCCTTTTCTTTGAATAATATTGTATATGTGATTTAATTCAGGTTTTTATTATTGTTATGTTCTTTTGGGTTAAAAATACAAACCATGTTTACTCCTTTACTGCTTTTTCTTTCTTTTTTGGAGGGGGGGGGGGGGGGCGTTTTGGGGGGGCAAAAATGCCTTTTGCCCCCCCACTTTTGTGATTGGGGGGGCAACTGCCCCCCCTGCCCCCCCACTTCCGGCGCCTATGTATGCAGGTATGGAGCATAATTAGATAATCACCCAACTCCAGCCGTGGATATGGTAGGAAATATAGTTAAGGTTTTCTGTATAAACAGTGGCGTAGTCAGCCTATTTAGTGGGCAGTTGAATGAGGGGGGGGGGGGGGGGGGGGCTCTAGTTCTTTAAATGATATTTATAAGGCTACTGATTAAATGGGTATAAAAGAATATAGCCTTAATTAACGGGTCACATGGCGGGCGGGCGGGGCGGCCGTCTCAATTTGTGGTCCTTAACAAACAAAGAAAAACAAAAGAAGATGACATTTGCCCTAGTACAATTGACTTGTTTTTTTCACAAATCCTTTACGATTGTTTCATTACAGTAACTTTCACTTCTCTTTTTACCCCCCCCCCCCCCTCTTTCTACCTCCCCCATCCCCTCTCATTCTCTTAATCTTTCATTCTCTTCTTTCAATCTTTCTTTTTCTATGTTCTTCATTATTCTTTGACTTTACCCCTTCTTACATTTTGTTTTAGTTTTTCGGCGGTCTTTATCTTTCTCTCTCTCTTTCTCTTTCTTTTTCTTTCTCTCTATCTCTCTCTCTCTTTCTCTATTTGTCTCTCTGTCTATCTCTTCCTCTCTTTTCTGTCTGTCTTTCTTTCTTTCTTTCTCTTTCTTTCTTTCTCTTTCTTTTCATTTCCCCTCTCACTGAATCTCTCTCTCTCTCTCACACACAAACGCACACATACACATATGTGTTTCTGCATGCCAGAAACAAAAGGACTCATTATGTACACATTTGTATGTTCAACATGTTGAAAAACATTATGTTTGTCTGAATATAACATTCTGATCACGATTTGAAAGATAACCCCATAGCCAACGATCTAGTAATTACAAAACAAACATTTTCAACATGCGAACGGAGCATCTAAATAAAAACATGCGAACGGAGCATCTAAATAAACGTATCCGATACCTAAAAGGTCATCAAACTTTGAATAATTCAGATGGACGTTTAGCGAGTGGTCATGGAGGTGAGTGTATAAATCTTATGGGTGTCCTCGGTTTCATACCGTACATACACACACCCTCTCCAAGATTCGGGATGGCTCGTAGAACATTTAACTTACATGATCTGGTATGGATCCCCCCTCCCCCCATTTAAATGTGTTTAATGAGGGGTAAGTTCATGTGAAGGAAAATTAGTAATTATTATAGTGCCTCTAACTCGTGATTTTAACATGATAACATTTGCTTATCTCACGCAAACTAAAAAGGTCCTTCAGAAACGTCGTGGGATTGCAAGAAATATTCTTTACAATTATTCTGATATTCTTTATCAGCTATAACGCAAATAAAATCTGCAATATTTTTGATAATTCTGTTATTCATCAACTACAAAGTGCAATCACCCAATAAACATACCGCTCCGCCGGTCCTCCCGTAAAGTATAAAAGACCCTTGCTTACAATAGTTTTTATCACCTGACGAAGTATCGCAGTAGCATACGAAACGTCGTGATCTTTTAGATTCCTTATTGACCACATTGCGAGACAAACGAATATCACTAGCGATATTATTTTCGAAACATATCCTTGTTTGTTGAGGCGGGATGGAATTATAGAAACAAGGCGCCAATCAAGAAGAACGTGTTTTTGTTGTTGGTGGGGGGGGGGGGGGGGGGGGGGGGGGGGGGGGGAGGGTTGAAGAAATGACGACGGGCGCTCAAACTCCATTAAAAACTTTGCTTGCAATCAATTAGAACGTCTCAAAAATAACATTGAGTATTGATTACAAGTTTGTGGAATAATGAAGAAAATATTAGAATCAATCTTGTTAACAATCACATGCGCTGCGAATCGATAGTGGTATATGAGACTACATTCATGTACACAAGCATTACAAGTTTTGTGAAAGCTTTAATTTTGAGCATTTGTTATGCCTCCGCCCACCGACAGTGGTCCGTCTGTACCTCTGTCCGTGCGTCCTTCCCGCTTTTGTTATCGCTTTATCTCAAAACATGAATTACAAAATCTCAAGCAAAAAAAGGAAGGAAAAACGAACGAATCAAAAGTAAACTTGTTCGTATTGTTTTAAATTAACGTGATTACGAAAAATAGGTGTTTTGAAAAGAGAATTAAATTCACTGACGAAATTCAGAACGTTTTTCTAATGCATTATGGTTCAAGACATGGCCATACAGAGGATTATGAATTTGAAAGCAGATTCCACGCTTCCAGTGCAATGTGCGCAAATTCGAATGCTTGTAATATGAACTTGAATTTAACAAGTGTGAAATTAGCCGCAAAAAAACCTATATTAAAATCATTATTATCAATTATATACCTCACTTAAGAAATCCAGCCATCTGATTGGTCGAATTGCATTCATAAACTTCAACTGTTCCTGTAAAATTCTCGGTAACCATGCTTAAAACATTTCAATATTTTTAATAACCATGGTTATTAAAAATAGTTGGTCAGCCTCCATGGTTACCCCATAGGTTTACATGTTAAAAAATGGTTTGAGCGATGGAGGATACCGTATGTGTGCGAAGGATTGGTCGGTAATTTCAATACAATTGAATCTCGATCGATCTTACCTACAATTTTATCTTGCATTGTTGACATGAAGACGAAAATAAACTTCCAAAAACAAAAAAACAACATCTGCCGATAGATCTTGATCTTAGTTCGTGCCAATATGCATTGCAAAAGTAAAAGAAGGGTCCGTTTCATGGAGCTTTTGCGAAGCATCCCTCACGCGGAGCCGCTTTCAAACCATTTTAATGTATATATTGGAGAAAACTGCCAAGCATGTTAACGGCGCGCGTGGCCGAGTGGTCTAAGCGTTGGTTTTCGATACACCTCTTGTTGTACGCAAGAGTTCGAATCCCGTCTTCGACAAAAATGAAAATTATTTGTTATTTTTTATTTTTTAGTCTATTTTTTTTCGGCATATAAAAGTATTAATGACTGCTTTAATATTCGAGAAATAGTTGTTTTCATACGCTCTCGGGAAGGTTACAATTAGGCTATTCCCCTCGGCAAGCCTCGGGGAATAGCACAATTCTAACCTTCCCTTGAGCGTAATAAAACAACTATTTCTCTCAAAGCAGTCATTAATACTATAATATTATTTGAGTCCGCGATAGAGGTCTAACTCGTAAACTCGAGCATGGTTCATGATGGTTTCAATAGAAACGCCTTCGTGAGATTTGAATAAAGTTTCAGAACACTTTAGCATGATTTAGTTTGCCTCCCTCACTCCCTCAATCTCCAATAAGCGAAACAAAGATTTGGATGGCTTGTTGAACATCACATTTACCTATTCCAGTATGGACCTCATTTGTCTTTCTCTCAATGTGTTTGATGCATGTATTTCAAGAGAGGTAACTTCTTCTACAGAGATTCTTTTTTGGGGTCATAATGCTTTTAAATCTAGATTTTAACACGATACCAAAGGATATATATTCTTACTTATTCTACGCAAACTACAAAGATCACTTAGACACGACGCAGGATGGCACGAAATGATATTTACATAGTTTTGATATTTTTTATCAGGCATAACGTAAATAATTATAATCTGCATATATTTTTGATAACTCTGTTATTCATTAACTACAATCACTCGATATAAATAGACTTTTTAGTTGTCCATGTCTTAATCAGGTAACCTGCTTTAAAATGTTAGTTAAAGCTGTATGATATATCGACTTTTTGTCCTAATTATGGCGTGGAAGTAACATTTATCATATATTTGTATTTTTCACTTTAAAATATATTTCTTTACATTTTTTTAAAAGGCTTCCGATTTAACCATTGTATTTACATCCATCATGATAAAGATATACAGAGTGCGTAAGAAAAAAATGTCCTAATTTACAAAAAATGTATTGTTTGAAGTATGAATAATTAATCATGGGTTTCATGATATGTCTTGATAAAGTACATATGATATGTCTTGATCATATCCTCCCAGTACATTTAGGTACCATTTTAATTTGAATCTCTGCATGCATGACTGAACATCAGACAATCTTTACAAGACTGCCAGATCTCACTTGTGCCAAGTTGCTGGGTGAGGAATAGAATAGTGTTTTGTACAAAGACAACCAAACAGACAAACACACACACACACCACGCCACACACACACACGTGCGCACACGCACATACACATGGGTTTCTGCATGCCAGAAATAAAGCACTAATGGCCCGAATTCACAAAGCAAGGTTTGAGCTCAGACCAAGGTTTGAGCTCAAACCTCCTTTTGTTTCGCCAAACCTCCTTTTGTTCTTTACAAACCAGGTTTGTAAAAAAACACGTAAAACGCGTCATTTGACGTACGAAAACCAAGGTTTGTCGACAAACCTCCTTTGTGAATTCGGGTCAGTATGTACACATCTGTATGTTCAACATGTTCAAAGACATAGGCCCGAATTCACAACGGAAGTCTGAGGACAGACCCGGTTTGATCAGACCAAGGTTTGTACAGACCTTGGTCTGAGCTCAAACCTGGTTTATTTTCAAACCCATTCCACAAAGGAAGGTTTGTATAAACTTTGGTCTGTAATTCCGAAACCTCAGACCAAGGTTTGTAAAACTAGTCTCAGCCATAGGGTTTCTAACATAATTTTTATGGGCTAGGGTTTAAATGATAAGAATTGAAAAAACTGTTAAACTAAGCATTCTTAGTACGATCCGGACATCTTAATGAGCAATCTTGAAAATATGATGGTTAGAACATCTCTGAAATAAACTTTTGAATTGCATTTTCATGAATTAATCGAACCAAACTGGCGCGCCGATGCAGAAAGTGCCCCACGTACTCACATTTGTGTGGTGCTGGTGAAGCACTCAATCTGACCCAGAACAAATTGACATCGGCACCTCAAAACCTTCATTAGATTAATAAGGGCTCTTTTAAATTAACTGTAGGCGTATTATTGTTTTGGGGGCCACACATGATTATATTTTATCAATCAAATCACGTAATGATAATAACGATTTAATTTGATATTGAATTTTTATTGTGATTATATAGATTCATTTGATTGCAAGTCGCACATCCTCCTTCCAATTGCCATTTTATTAGTTATTTTTGGTAGATTGTTTTCTATATTTAAATGTTTATACTTGTTAATTACTGTATATATAGTTACTTTTTAAGAGGTTTTAATTTTATTAAAGTCAAAAATATTATGAATTGGGGACATCATAGACGCCAAAGGGGATGTGGATATAAATCGGGCAAAACAATTACTTGTTATTAAAACTATATTATTTATGTGAGGTTAAATTACTTTGGAATTGTATGTGACTGAAAAAGAAAATTAAAATGTAAAACTGGTTTTTGTTAATATGGAAATTATTTTGAATTGACACCAAAAGTATGTCATAATATATCAGTTACAAAAAAAAAAAAATGTCACAAATTATATATAAGGTATTAATTAGTTGAGAACCTTTATGAATCTAACTTAGCTTGTTATATATGTTTTATATACACACAAAATATAAATGTAATTTTACAAACATATTCAACATTTATTTGAAGGAAATATTATGAAGGGCAAACATTTAAAAGTGTTACCTCCGTAATTATGTTTTTTAAAAACATGAATAATTTTTATGATATATGTATTCAATTAATAAATAATGGAGAAAAATAAAGAAAAACAAAGACTTGTCAATGAATTAATCTTTTGAATTATCTGTTGATTTCTATGTATTGTCATTGTTGTGAGCTGCACCCGGTCGGGTAACACAGACACACACACACGCACACATGCACCCAAACATACTACCCCCCCCCCCACGCTCATTCTCCCGCTGTCCCACCAGACTCCCGCCACCAGTGAGCACTTCAAATTTTGTTATTACTCAACACCCCCCCCCCTTTCTTGTTGAGGCAAAACAAAATTGCACTGACAATCTCCCTCGAAGCAGCCCTGATTAATATCTCACTGTAACGCTATTTGCACGAAGAAAATCAGAAAAAAACAACAAAATGGGTGCCAAAAATTCTAATTTGCACATAAATAGTTCTTTAATTCTGACTTCACTTAGTACAGTATCAGATTAACATTTGTATGAATACTCTCCCCCTGACTAGCAAATAATATATTGACCCACCCCTCGACTCATCAGCTATGTATTCAATACTAATTATAGTTGTAATTAACCTTAAGTCGGTGCATTTAGAAAACACTAAATTACAAATACCATCAGAGTGACAGTTTCTCTCCATCATGCTGCTATGTTTCTGCTTATGTGTGTGACTGTATATACATTTAGGCACAGTATTCTACCAAATTCTAAACCTAACACCAAAAATATATAAAGACAAACAATTTGAAAACATATATTATTGTAGTTTTGTGGGAACACCGGGGAGGGACCGTCTTTTGAAATACATTTTGAGCTAATTCCAGTTGCAATGTGAGATAAATTTGTATTTTATATTATACACTAAAATTGTTTGTGGAATAGAGTCACGCATGTTGGCTGTTTCAGCCTATACTTGGCCAAACCATTGCTATATTTGCACTCGGTGAATTTTGTGAGTATGAGCAGTGGAAAAGCGTAAAAATTACTCGAAGAGTGTCCACCTTTTCTCTTAGATTGTTGAGGCATGGAACATCCTCATCCATACTTTTTGTTGTGAAGTGTCAGAGAGCATCTGTGGTACGTCGACCCTCGGATGAAGAAATGGTTCCGATGAGGAAGAGAAGGCATGGATACCTGCAGAATCGAAAGGAATAATGGGAAGAGAGAGAGAGAGAGAAAGAACGAAATAAACAATATATTCTTAATTATAACTTTTTTTTTGGGGGGGGGGGTGGGGTAATACTATACATTAGCAGGAATTATTGAATCATACATGTACATGTGTCACTATACAAAAAAAATGAGGTTCCACTGAAATTTAAAAACACATGAGCTTGTTTGAATTAATCACTTAATGTGAATTGTTGCTATATTACCAAATAAAGTTTCCTTACATGTCACATCAGTTGGTTTTTGTAAGAAGAATTAATCTAGTCTACCTACCCTAAAGTCTATCTCCATGCAAGCATCGAATCTTGTTAATCTGCCCTAGCATCAAGCTTTCAATTAAGAGCATTCTCAAAAAAGATTCTTGCTTTTGTGGGTGCTTCCTTTCCACCGGTCTCGCAGCAATACTAGTTATTTTCCTAGCAACCTGTTGATACAAATATGGGAGAAAATTTGGTACAATCAATTAATTGATGAATTTTTCACTCTTCCTTTTTTTTCTAATAAAGTTGATATTTCTCATATTTTCATTAGTCAGCACATTATCATATTTATGGCAATTTATCCAAACAAGTGGGAATTTGTCATAACGTCCAATGAATAATATTCATTTTGATAATTGATTATTAGTTTTCTAAACAAATCCTTAAACTGCAATATCAATAATATAAAGCGCCCTCTTTGAACTATTATTTACATTCAATATATAGCCGCATGGTAACAACTATTTACATTTTCTTGTAGAAGAGAGTTTGCTCTTTTATTTGATATAATTTTTATTAGGCCTTTACAAAAATATGTTTTTGGGGCCTAGGTCCTGTTTCATGTGGAATTGCCCACATGCATGGTAGAATACTGTGCATGAATGTATACTATATACAGTCACACACATAGCAGCATGATGGAGGGACAACAGGCAAAGCAAAAGCCTAGGGGAAATTGGCAGAAGTTAGAAAGGGACTACCTAATCGACTTAATATCAGATAGGATTGATACCATCATATCCAAGCAAACAGATCATGCATCAAAAGAGAGTAAGGAGGTGGCATGGAAGGAGATTTCTGGGCTGTTTGATTGCAAAATTTGGGAACAAATGGAGCCTTGGCCAAAAGCAGGACCTTTGGAAAAGGCTGCGGATAACAGCGAAAAAGGAGCTCTCTGCTTACAACCAGGCAGCGAGGAGGACTGGTGGTGGGCCAGCACCACCAGAACCTTCAGCAATTTCATTGGTAATTAAGGACCTTTGTCCAATAGACTTTTGCCAAGTCAGAAATCCATTCGACGACGACGCCAACCTCGACAACAATGCCGTCGATTGCCTGCAATTTATTGCAGGGCAAACCACTCCTCCCAACAAGTAAGAATTAAAGGAAAATTACTAGTCTCTAGACTCTAGTCTAGATCTAGATTAAGCCTAATTATTGATAATTAGGCTACCTTATTTCTTTTTCTAGATGATAATATACATCATCATGTCTAAGAAATAACATAAAATGATTTTGGTATTCATCAGAAAGGATCTCTGATCCCTTAACGAAAACTTTCTAATGCATCTTCATTGATTGGATCTATAACATCACGAGCGCCGTCACGAAAACGGTTAAATTGTCCCACGTATTCAAATTTGTGTTATAAAGTACACATCTACCCAAGATAATAAACCGCTATAACGTTGAAACAGGTAGACAATGTATTAAGCCTATTTACTGCTAAATTTGTTATCAAAAGTAACGAAAACTTACCAAAATAACTTCACAATGAAGTAGAAATATCATCTGTTTCCGTACATTTCCATTTGTTTTACGATATATCGCAAAGTAGAGCCAGTTACTGCTTAGTTGCTCAGCTTAAAATTCAGATAATGGAGGCGACAAAATATATGTACGCACGCGTACGCACATAGTTTCATTTCCAACCTTCACTTAGATGGGGTAACATTGTAACAAAGAAAAACAAAAGGAATAAACAAATCGATCTGGTGTGTACAAGACACATATAATAGTATATAATCATCTTAAAACCCAGTGATCTTCGTCATCGTTTTCCTACTTATGTTCCATCCTTTCTCGACACTGTTTGCTTTTTTCTTCTTCTTCTTCTTCAATTCTCCGATGTTATTACATGGCCTTTTCTTATAATCTGCAAGGATTTTGTTAATCAATGAATTATAAGAAATACTATTTAATGTAATGGGAGAATGCGTGAATATTTAAGGGGATGGCGGAAATAGGACGACGGCAGATATACATGCCCCTTATTGTATTTTACTATCCGATGGACTGGATTACAAAATGACATCCAATATATCCTACATAAGAATTAAAGAAAGAAAAAGGAGGACACTGCAGCTTACAGATGACAATTATAAATTGTATGGTAAAATGAATCTACACGAAGATACTGAAGATAAATAATAGTAAAAAACAGAATATTTAATTGTAATAATAATTGTCAATGTTATTTCTTTTCTTCCTTTTTAATTTTTATTTGTGGTTTGACGTCTGGATTTGTCAATCATGTTCCTCTTTATACACCATGTCACATATTAAACAAGGAAACAGCCAACAGTTATTTTATTTCATTTCTGGATTAAGCTCAGTATTTGATTGGTACTTGGTAGTTTTGTCTGTAGATATTAATGAAATATTATTGTTTAACGTTCACAGACCTCCTACGACCCTTCCAACAACCCCCGTTCCCGAGGAGTTTGTGGATAACCTTGAAGAACAGTCACACAGAACAACAAGGTGATTTTCACACAAATCCGATGTTTCATGTCGAATGAACATGCTTTTTTTATCTTTGGATCTTCTGTAAAATTCTACCAGGGCAAAAATATAAAATTATTCATTTTTGTTGTTGAATGGATTTAAAATGTTGAAATGATTACTTCACAAGAAATGTAAACAAATTGAATGATTCACTGCAGCTCAGTCAAACGAAAGAAATGGCAAAATAAACAAAGAAAAGGGTATACAAAATTCAAATAAACTAATTCAGAGTTTTATTATACAAGTGGATCCTTTGTAAATTCCATTTGAGAAATAATGCTTGGTCAATATTATAGGCAATAACCTTTGCAAATGACTCAAAATTTAGATTCACTGGAACAATTGTTTTAAAGTATAATGTATGTTTTAATCATGTCACAAACATTTATTTCAGTGAACTGGATGAGAATCCTACAAGTTCAGGATGCCAGAGCGTGGTCTCCAAGACACAATCATTGACCAGGTATGTTACATTTATAAAGTAAAAAGCCTTAATTTAATACAGAACAGTCAAATATCTTTATAACAACCACCTTGGTCTATTGAATTTACTTTGTTACATCAGATATCCTGTTGTATTAGAGGTAAAAAAAAAAAAACATAAAATACATAGCACCTTGATCCGTCAAGTGTTCAACTACCTCACTATGTCAGGTACCTCTTTATTTCATATATCATTGTAAAGAGGTACCACTGTATTTACAATTTGGTAAGGAATTAATAAAACATTTCTAACATTTATTTCAGTCAACGAACATTTGATGACACTCCAAGTACAAGCTCTCGAAAGCACAGCACTGGCCCCAAGACTAAACCGCCAAATCGGTAAGTTATATGATTACAAACACTAATGAAATATAATTATTTTCTCGTGCTGCTTTTAAATTCTAAGAGTGCAAACAACAAAATATATCAAATTTTTGTAATAAAACTTCTCAAACATTTATTTCAGTCAACTGACATTTACTGAGAGTCCTAGTACAAGCCCTCGACAGCACATCACTGGCCTAAAGACACAGTCATTGACCAGGTATGTTACATTTATAAAGTAAAAAGCCTTAATTAATACAGTACATTCAAATATCTTTATAACAACCACCTTGGTCTATTGAATTTACTTTGTTACATCAGATATCTTGTTGTATTAGAGGTAAAAAAAAAAAAACATAAAATACATAGCACCTTGATCCGTCAAGTGTTCAACTACCTCACTATGTCAGGTACCTCTTTATTTCAGATATCATTGTAAAGAGGTACCACTGTATTTACAATTTGGTAAGGAATTAATAAAACATTTCTAACATTTATTTCAGTCAACGAACATTTGATGACACTCCAAGTACAAGCTCTCGAAAGCACAGCACTGGCCCCAAGACTAAACCGCCAAATCGGTAAGTTATATGATTACAAACACTAACAAAATAAAATTATTTGGTACGTATCCTTTGTAAAATCCTTTCCACAAATACACAAACTGTGGTTGGTTATCATGTGTATGACTGTGTACACCTGTACTGAGTAGTGTAAATTGCACAGTTTTCTAACATGCATGTGGGCAATTCCATGGGCCATAATCTAAACCTCAGTTTGAGTTAGTAGTTTGAGTATAAACCATATTCATTCAAACCACATGATAGTACTATAATCTTTGTACACATTAATTCACCTGAAAAGCCATGTATATACATTTTGAATTCTTTTCTCATGAATAGGCCTCCTTCTCCTGCACCTGCTGACCTAGAACCAACTGACGTGTCTACAAGGTACATACTTATTTTAATATTCAGATTACAATATTTATACAAACTCATAAATATAGTAAATTCCCTTACTAAGAGAAAACGGTATAATCAATATTCATATTCAATGAAACGTTTTTGAAAGAGAAGGTTGAGTTATATGAAGAGGTAAACAATAATTTGTGAGCGTTATCATTGTATTGTGCAAGTGTGGAAGAACATCAGATGAAACATGTTCCATGAAATGCATGGCTCTTCAAATGCCTTAATATTTTAGATATGGCATGAAACATCATACAAACCGGGACAGATTTTATGCCACATGTTTGTGTAGTCTCATATACATCTTTCTGTGTACAGTGCTTGTCATTTTACCAAGACTGGGCCAAATTTTGTATCAATTTGATGATTTCAGAACCTTGCAGTACACACCAATACTTATATGCTAGATGATCAACCTTTTCTGATCGATTCCACAACGTTTCTTTCACAATGCAATCGCATGACCAGAACTCAACTTTATCTTCAATAGTGACCATCATTAATTGACAAAATTAAGTATTTCCATCTGTATACATGCACATGGGGGAATCAACAGGCACCACTTAAGCATTTTTCTTTATACAGGGAGCAAGAAGCTACAAGTAGTACAGTGGGGCTTAAATATTGCTCGTGCATGGAACCTCCAATAAAAATAACAGCTCATTTTTGGTGGGATTGCAGTGACAGTAATCAAGAGTTTGTGATCTATGAAATGTTATGTACAAAAACATTATTTGGTTCCAAACATTCTTTCTCCCAACCAACTGTCAATAGGGCCCCCAAAAAACGAGCAGCAACGCCTACCTCGCAAGAGGTTGTTACCGAGTTGGCTCGAGAAGAGCACAAGTACAGGCTGGAGGTGATGAAGAGAGAGCACAATAAGAAAATGAGGATCCTAGACATTCAGGAACAGACTGCCCTGCAAGAGCTAGAGAACGCTCGTTCTAAAATACCTGAGTAGTAGTGGAGTGTTCAGATCAAGTGTAAATACTGCATAATTGATATATACATATATGTAAAGAGAAAGTTCAGTTGTAGAAAGAGGTGAAAAATAATTTGTGAGCGTTATCATTGTATTATGCTCGTAACTCTTATCATTTTGAATATTCCAGAATCTTGCAGTAGGCCTACACACCAATAGTTATATGCTAGGTGATCAACCTTTTCCGATCGGTTCCACGTTTCTTTCACAATGCAATCGCATGATCAGAACTCAACTTTATCTTTTAACTGTAAATTAAATTAGTTTAAAAATCTCACAGGTATTCAAGGTGAAACTAGAATCACAACTTTGGACATTTGTTTTCTTTGAAAGAAATGTCAAATCCGTTACCTTTACAACGTGCTGGTAAATTTGACAAGAAATAATTTATTGATGAAACAAATATTTCTTTACGATTATAATATCCATAAGCCTTGTGCTAGATTTTCAATGTTAGAAAAAGGGTTTTAGTATCTTAGTGTCAATACCTTTAAGTATGTAACAATTTGTATCAGTACAAATTGGGTAGTCTATCATCAACCTTCAATATATATATATACCAAATGCTATTTCAAATATGTCAAACTTTGGAACTTGTTATTGTTGTTAAATTCACTGTTACTTACAAAGAAGGATAATTACTAACAGATATACATGTCATGGTGACTCATAATTCTGAACAAGTCTCTTGGTTATCTGTTTATCAAAGTATGTATACAATGTATGTATTGCATCGCAGTATAAATATACTTTGGAAAAATCAAATCCTTATTTCATATCTTCTCTTCCGTAGCCTAGCTCTTGGCAAATCCTGATGCTCTAGAAACATGTCCATATCATATTGATTTTCATTGTTTACTGTCATTAACAATTCTTATTAAATCTGCATTCAGGGTCAAGGACTTGCACGTGTAGAGCAATATTGAAGTTGTCAGTGCGGGCACAAGTCTGATCATGGGCTGGTAATTATCAAAGCCATAAAATATAAGTCCCCATAACTTGTGTGTGCTTAACATGCAAAAGACAAGCACATTGTGACATGTATAAAATATCACAGAAATCTGATGCTCGAGTAGTTTGTGATATGGGTCATTCCATGGGGTTGGGGCAAAAAAAAAATGACGATGTCCATGTAACGTTGGTATAAGATCTTGTAGTACACATGGAATATGACATCATCAGTTGAAAATTGATATGCAATGAATTTATATCACATTGCCTTGCCAGAATCATTCTTCTTACAGTTGCTTCTCTTCAAAATCTTTGCTTAGTACACAATTCTCCTTTTACCAGCGTTACATGGACATCTCATTCATATAACAATACATAAACTTTGGGTCTATAATATTGATTCACAATCAAGCTTAAGTACTTGTAAACATACATGAAGTTGGCTATGCTTTTTATGCTAAACTCAATTTTAGCAGACATTGTTACAGTCAATAGGAGACATAGTTTCTCACTTCTGACCCAACCCCATGGAATGAGTATGACCCATATGCCAAAGGTTAACCAAGAAAGGAACAATCAAAAAGTTTCCAACATTAAAGGGGAGCCAAATGCTGGCATTTTTGCTTACTGTTACCGATAAGTACATAATTCCTGTCAATTTGTGTCATATATTTCCTCTTTGGTATCTCTAATTAAGAAAATAATCAATATCTTTAAAACCACTATCATCTTTTTTGACTGAACACTGGAGGCTCCCATGCTTCATAAGCTACCATATGAATGTCATCTGATCTTGCACTATCAAAAGCGGGTTACGTAACCAATGACAAAGCTGTTAGAAAACATTGCAGCCTCCAGTGTTTAGTCAAATTATACAACTAACAGGAATATTGCACGTATCAGTAACACAAAGCGGAAAAAACTTCCAGCATTTCGTTTCCCTTTAAGGGAAGAAGTGAATATACAGAGGACAGTGATCCAGTAGTACAGGTTTCTAGGATGACCAGGTGTAGTTGATGGGACAATGCATACATCAAAAGTTTTTGGTAAGAAAAAAGCCAGGTAACCTCTTAATAGGATAAACAGATACGTAATCAACACCCAGGTTGTTGATGTAATGCTGCGAAAATAACAAGTATCTTACCAACACCAGAGATGGGCCGTATTCTGAAAACCAATGCGAATCAAAAATTGTTTCCATCTACACCACTGAAATATCAACTGCAGTTGCCATGTTAGATATAAAATGTATGGAAATTAGGCAAATCACTGTCTAGAAAGTATTTGGCACTAACGATTGTGTTTAAATTTGAAGCAGGGTTATATTTTAAAGGGATAGTTTTTTTGTTAAGTAATGAAAAAGTGTACAAAGTCACAAAGCACACAATTTTAATGAAAGACTCAACTTTGTTTGATCAAAATCGGTTCAGAAACGACTGAAATTCCCATTTACAAATCTGATTTAGATAAATCTTGGGGACCAACTTTTATTCAATAATTTTAGGAAATGTGTATAAATCCAACGCATTTTTGAAAATATAACAAAATATAACAAAATCTCTATTGAATATATTTTAACCAAACATCACACTCGCATATTTTGATAAAAACATGAGTTGTCCAGAGGGTGCTGTCTTGTGTTAACAGCTTTTGTAATGAAAAAAGCCCTGTAACTTTAATAGCCGTTTATATGTTTTTATACCATGATTCAAGCATCATTAAATTATAAATGTAAGTTTTGTATGCGAAGTGAAAGGTTTTAATCAATTGATTTCTGTTTGACCAGAACTGTACTATCCCTAAGACTTTCAACTCGGCTAGATTTTCAGAATACGGCCCAGAACCTTTTCCTGTGGCAATGAAGCATTAGCTGAGTCATGGACAGATGGGTTGGAGCTGCTGCTGGAGTTAGTGGGTAAAATGTTCCCTAACAATTTGATCCCTCCTAAGCCTGCCTGCAACAGCATTTTGATGGCCAGGAGGGAGGAGGTTAAGGCCGAGCATTCCCTCAGGCTCAGGTCCTGGGATATCTCGTTCTCGACGATCAATCGAAATGTTCCACAGGACCGAGCAAGCCACAACGACAATCTCAGCCGTATCTAGCCTCACTCTCAAATCATTAAGGCACGGGAACCTCCTCTTCCATTGACCAAAGGTGCGCTCGATCACACATCTCCCTTTTTTGTGGGCAGTGTTAAAGCGCACCTGTGGTCGACCATTGGGATGAAGAAATGGTGTCATGAGGAAGGGGAGGCATGGATACCTGCATAGTAGAGATGGGATGAGAAAGAGAGAGAAAAAAAACAAAACATTAACCACATTTTGTTTAGGGTAGGGAGGAGCATCCTATACAGCATAGCCAAATAAAAGTGTATCTACTATTTTGCATAATGCAGAACAACTAAACATGTTTATAACAAGGTATGAGTTACATAACTAATAATGTTACATAATTTTTTGATTAAAAAAAAAAGAAAGTGATACACATTCCTTGTATGCTACATACTTGTTGTTCATATAAACAAAGTTATATGATTAAGGTAGAAAAGATGTATAAATAAATATTCAACCGGAAGAAATAGTCTACCCACCCACTATCTCCAAGCAGCAACTCTGATCCATCTGCCCTGTCCTCAAGCTCTTGCTTGAGTGCACACTCGGAAAAGATCCTGGCATCGTGGCTGCTACCAGGCCACCTTGCAACGATACTAGTTATCTTCCCAGCATGATCACAGACAACCTGTCAATATGAAATAAAATGTTGGCATTCATTAGTTAAGAAAACTTACTCATTTCACACTTCAGATTGGACGTGAAATGTATCAAATTCATTTGTTATTTATGGTAATTATACAAATACAGTTCAATATTTTCATAATTGATGATTGCTTTTCAAGTCAAATTGGAATATTTTATACAAGTGAGTTGATGAGTATTTACATGCTTCTCTTTGTTGTTTTTGCTTTCATTGATCAATGGCAAAAACAGTGGCCCAATTGCCAATGGCAACCAAATATTTAACAAAAATCTAGAGGTTATTTCCATATTACCAATAGAAGTGTGGAACGGGTGTATTTTCCCTTTTGTTAAAAAGATATTTACGATAGAAGTGTTAGGATTTTTAAGTTTAACTATCCACTGGATAATTATAACTGTGTACAAAGGCAGTGCAATGAGTAAAGAAATATGAATTTTTTTCAAAATACTCAAGGACATATCAAATGATATATATATTTTTTTTTACCAACTATTCATCACTTTCTGCACATGCAATCAAAGTTGGTTGATCCCTTCAATTTGGCCACTAGAAATCTTGCATTGGTCACCAAAGGATTAACATAGATGTACAACACACAAGAATAGAGCTGGTATATATCTAATGTGATAATTTTTGAACCTGTAAAGAAAAGGCCTTAAGGGAGAGCCGTGCTAGATCCAGTCATAATGTATTAGCCGGTAATTTATTCTCACCTGAACATTGATGGAGTACCTGTTCTTCCTATTGATGTAGTACCCAGCTTGTGCCCCACCAGGGCTCCTGATGTAAACATGTGTCCCATCAACAGCACCTACGACCCCTGGAAATCTGCAGTACTCGAAAAACTGCTGCTGAACAGTATTCACTTCTTGCCTTGTTGTAGGAAACTTCATAAATTGTCCCTTTCTTCTGGCAACAGCTTCAGAAACATCCCTCACTACTCGGCAAACAGATGACTGTGACATCCCCGCCTCATCACCGTGCATACGTTGAAATGAGCCTTTAAAAAAAGAACAAATAGCATTCAAAGATTTTTTTTCTTCTTCAAACGAACAGTAAATTTTGGCCAAACTGTCTGCTTGAATTAGATTAAATCTGCATTTAACAGTACTAGAGTTTGGATTTTTACACCAGAAGCCCTTTTCTTTATACTATGTCAACAATATTGATCAATTAGTTTGGCCATGTTTTCTGTAACTTTCCATATACTGTAATTTGGCTTTAAGTGCATGTACCTAGGGTTCTACCATCTGGAAAATCTAACTGTGAATACACCTGCAAACAATGTTTCTTTTTTCTCTTTTTTACAGTAGTCATGATCCTGAATTATTTTAGTAAGTTGATCAAACATGAGGATCGCACAATATCATCACAATCAGAATATACCAGTAAATGAGGTGATTTTTGTTTGCACCGCATATTGGTAAAAAAAAAAAATGAAAATAACTTACCGACGGCGTAAAAACGCAGGGTTGTCAGGACTTGAAGATTTACTGGAAGGGGATTATTTCTCCCAGTTGGTCTCCTTAAGTCATCTTCCAGTACCCCAATCAAATAAACTGCAGTATCCTTACTGAATCTGTATCTACAATATACAAATTTAAATGAAAAGTGCTTTTGAATACAAATATGATTTAAGCCAAGGCCACTGAAAATTAAAAAAAAAAAGATAGATGTTAGTGGCACCACCAAATTTTGCACACACATTTGCAATTTGTAAATGTATACTTAAAGATGAAGTTGAGTTCTGGTCATTCGATTGCATTGTGAAAGAAATGGTGTGGAATCGACCAGAAAAGGTTGATCATCTAGCATATAATAATTTGTGTGTATTACAAGGTTCTGGAATCATCAAAATGATAAGAAATTTGGCCAAGTCTTGGTAAAGTTACAAACACTGTACACAGAAAGATGTATATGAGACTACACGAACACGTGGCGTAAAAATCCTACCCTGGATTTTTACGATGTTACATGACATATTTAGAATATGAAGGCATTTAAAGAGCCATGCTTTTCAGGGAACATGTCTTATCTGATGTTCTTTCACACTTGCATAATAAGAATGATAACGCTTACAAATTATTTTTCACCTCTTCCCAGAACTCAACCTTCTCTTTAACATGAAATTGTTCCAATATAATTATAAGTAATGGGCAATTTGAATTCTACAACATTCATATTCGTACAAACAATAACGTAGGGTTTAATTTCAATTTACATTAATTTGAATTTAAAGTACCTCAGTCTAAACGGTTCCTCTTCATAATCCTCTAAGGGGTTGCCCCTATCCCGGAGGCCTCTGGCCGGTTGTAGGCCGCCCAGCTCAACTGCCCGGTCATGTGCAGCTGCTTCCTCCAGCTCCTCCTCTAGCTGCTCCAGCTCAAGGTTAAGCTGAAGCAGCTGCAGATTATGCAGCATTTCAGCCATAGTCTATTTATGTCTCACTGGAGTGAAAATGAAATAAAACAAATGTTTAACAATTTTTGTTTTACATAAATAAAGAAATGTTACTTAGTCTAGACCTAATTATTATTAAAATAAATCTAGTATGCTCGTCCCCGTCGGTGTCAGTCAATTTGTTGTGACATTGCCATTAAAAAGGCCGGTGGTGCCACCTATTGGAACCCATATTATTACTACTAGCACTTAGCAGTACTTAGCATGACTAGATCTACAGCTGGCGTACGTAGGATTTTTGCAAGGAGGGTGTTTGAAAACCGCGCCGACTGATAATGATATTTCACTTGGTGAAGGGGGGGGGGGGGGGGGTAGCGAGCAATAATTTCTTTGTTTTAGCCCCCGTAAATGGGAAAACTGTGCCGACCATGTTTAGCTCAGTGGGGGGGCTCTAGTGAGCAATATTTTTGCTCTTTTTTTTTGCCTCCCGTAGGCCTAATTTGAATTATTCTTTCTAGAATCTAGATCTAGTGACTGCTATTTAATTGAGGTATCATCATTCAATTGTCACCAAACTTTTTGACTGAAATCAGTCGAGTTTTGTACAGTGGAGTTTGAAATGTTAAGAATCAATAGCACAGCTTTTAATAGATCTAGGTCTAGACCAGTTCACGGTTAGCACAGTACTGCAATGACCCCGAATATCCATAGATCTTCAATTTTTCAAGTTGAATTGAATAGGAAGGAAGTCCCTTCGTTTATTGACCATTTAAAACAACAAAATATACAAAACAACAATACAATAGAAGAATGATATCCCCTTTCGAAAGAATACTTCCACAAGTTTATCATCATCATGGAGTGCACTAAATGTGCAA
The DNA here is from genome assembly GCA_035222895.1 of Strongylocentrotus droebachiensis. Classification (NCBI taxonomy): domain Eukaryota; kingdom Metazoa; phylum Echinodermata; class Echinoidea; order Camarodonta; family Strongylocentrotidae; genus Strongylocentrotus; species Strongylocentrotus droebachiensis. The sequence goes on from JAVYIG010004868.1 coordinate 48,589, forward strand.
GAATGAATATTAAACGATTAGGCATATTGTAGTAGATCTAGGTCTAAGTTAGATCTAGGCCAACTCCGGGAAGCTCCGACGCCGATGCCTGAGCGCCGGTGTTGGAGCTTCCCGGAGTAATTAGGCCTAGATCTAGGCTAGACTGTAGACATAACTTTCATGAGCACGTATCCAGTATTTCGTCTCCGTGTATTACTATTTCTATTTCACAATTTGTTCTGCAATGACCTTGATTTGCTCATGCTCAGACTGCAACCGTGAACTCGGTTATACACAGCCAGGCCAGGATAGTAATGCACGTAGATGTATGTGTGGCGTCTATTTTAAAGTCAGATAATAAATACAGCACAAATGTTCATGCATGGGACTGATTGGAGAACAAAATTGAGAGGCCTTCGGATATGTAAACACCGAACATTTCATGGTAAATGGAAAGTTATAAAGCATATCACATATTCAAATGTCAATAAAGTAAAGAGTATGGATTCGACTACATGTACAGGTTTTATACTTACGATTTTAAGGAAAGGATCGAGAGATTGAGAGGTTTCAATTGCAGTAAAATCGGGCTGACCAGATAATATCGCAGATTGTTTTGGCGGTGAATTATTTGGATAAAATCAATCGAGCATAAATTATCTCCATCCAGTGCTGCATCCTGATTGGTCGATAGCTCTCAAACCAGGTTTGAGAAATTATAAACCTCCTATCTGAGCAGTCTGTAAATTTCGGGTCTGATGACGTACATAAACCCGGTCTGAGGACAAACCTTGCTTTGTGAAATGTAATTTCAGACCAAGGTCTGGACTCAAACCTGAAACGCGTCATATGACGTACATAAACCTTGGTCTGAGGACAAACCGGCTTTGTGAAATGCATTTCAGACCAAGGTCTGAACTCAAACCTGAAACGCGTCATATGACGTACATAAACCTTGGTCTGAGCTCAAACCTTGCTTTGTGAATTCGGGCCACTATGTTTGTCTGAATATAACATTCTGAGAACGATTTGAAAGATAACCTCATAGCCAAGGATCTAGTAATTTAACAAAAAATCAGCATGCGAACGGAGCATCTAAATAAACGTATCCAATACCTGAAAGGTCATCAAACTTAGAATAATTTAGATGGACGTTTAGCGAGTGGTCATGTAGATGAATGTATATAGCTTATGGGTGTCCTCGGTTTAATACCGTACACACCCACAAACCCTCTCCAAGATTCGGGATTGCTCGTAGAACATTGCACTTACATTTTCTGGTATGGATCCCATCCTTCCCCCCCCCCCCCCCCCCATTCAAAATGTGTTTAATGAAGGGTAAGTTCATTTGAAGGAAAATTAGTAATTATTATATTGCCTCTTACTCGTGATTTTAACATGACAAAATTTGCTTATCTCACGCAAACTAAAAAGGTCCTTCAGAAACGACGCGGGATTGCACGAAATGATATTTACATTTGTTTTAATATTCTTTATCAGGTATAACGCAAATATAATCTGCAAATATTTGTGATAATTCTGTTTTTCATCAACTACAAAGTGCAATCACTCAGTAAACATACCCTTGTTTGTTGAGGCGGGATGGAATTATAGAAACAAGGCGCCAATCAAGAAGAACGTGGTTTTTCGGGGGTTGAAGAAATGATGAGGGACGCTCAAACTCCCTTAAAAGGTTTGCTTGCAATCAAATAGAACGACTGTAAAGCCTAATGTAGGTCTCAAAAATAAAGATGAGTACTGAATAAGAAAATAAGATTTGATGTGTACTGTGAAGTTTTGGAATAATGAAGAAAATATCAGAATCAATTTTGATGAAAATCACATGCACTGCAAATCGACAGTGGGTATATAATACTACATTTTGGTGAAAGCTTTTGAGCTTTGTTATGCCTCTGCCCACCGGAATGCCCACCGGTGATGTGAATAACAAAGTTCTGTTTGTCTAAAGTAATGCTTGCATTTCCATAATTTGATTAAACGAATTCGTTTTCTCTGGCTGCCTGCTGTAGCAACAAACAGAGTTGATAAAAGACTTAACTCCGTTTCGTTGACTATCAGCCATGCATGAAGTCTTTCGTTTTTTTACATTTTATTCGCTTGATTTCCTTAAACTAAAGCGTTTGAAGTTCCAGGGGAAATGATCTTCAAAATGTCCGTGGATCTACCTATGAAGGGCTGCCAAAATAAATTACCACCCCCCCCCCCCCCCCAACCCACACAATCACAATACTGTCTGGGTTACGAGTTTTATGACATCACCATCACGTGCAAATGTTAAACCAGTCACAAACTTTGACTTGATCCCGTTCGGTTCCACTTGCTGACGATGCATGTTATTTCTTCCTCGTGGACCGCCATAATAGTGGTTTGCTTGGAGCTGGGTACCGCAATTTGAGAACTTGTTGAGTTTAATTTTATCAAGCAGGCTAATTGAACACATTAGATGATTCAAATGCAATCGCACCCGGACAGTCAAACATGACTTTCATAGTATCAAAATACAGAAATTGTTTCAGGAGACTCATGTTGACATAATTCGTCTCATCATTCTCCCAGTTGACATTTACTTGAGCCGCAGGTACCGCCGTGTTATTAAGCAAGGATTTTTCTACACAGACTGTCATTACGGACTATATCATTAGACGTGTTAACATTAGTTCGTAGATCATTAATCATCAATTATTATTACATCGAAACACCTCGTCGTTCAGATCATCTAAACTAAAGGCGGTGAAAGACGTCATTGATCTGCATTCAAAGGCCTACTGATATACACGGAAGGTGAGTAGTTAGTTTATTGTTTCATATTTTAGAAGAAAAAAAACAATTATTTGTATTTAATACACCCTTCACATACACGGATTTTTCTTACGAGTCCTTACGGATCGCACAAATTCACGGATCTATCACGGATCCTTGCGATTTGGCCACTTTTACGACCGATTTAAGAGTTGTTACGAGTTATTACGAGCTATTTACGGTTTGGTACGGATTATTACGAGTTACTACGATAAACTTACGGCAGAATTCCACGATTTGTTAAGAGTTGTCACGGATAACTAACACCAACTTACGTGTTAGTAACGACCTGTTAACGTGTTGTTTCGAATAGTTACGAGTAAGTTACTAGTATTTACGAGTCCTTACGATTTGTAACCAAAAATAACAACTGAAAATGAAACGTTCAAATTTGCAGCTGTTATACCTTTTACCAAAAACGTAAACGATACGCAAGAATACTTAAAGTAAACGTATCTATTTGTAAAGTACTCACGTAAAGTGCGCGCAATTACTCGTTACAATCCGTAAAGCCATTGTAACACGACCCGAATGAAATCGTAAACAACACGTAAGCACTCGTAATAATCCGTAAGTAATCCGTAAGTAATCCGTAAACAAATCGTAAACCAACCGAAACAAATCGTAAACCAACCGAAACAAATCGTTAAAGAAATATTTACGAGTCATTTACGGATTTTTGCGAGCAGTTTACGGATGGTAAAGTGTTGATGCGAGTGGTTTACGATACCTACGGATTGTTACGACCTATTTACGAGTTATTTACGGACAAATAAATCCGTGGACAATCGTAAGAAGATTTTCGACATGTCAACAAAATTGCCCCTCCTTCACGAATCCTTACGAGTGTATGCGAGTTATTCCGAGTTGTGACGAGCTATTTACGGCTACCAGCGAGTTATTTACGGATGCTTGCGATTGACTACAAGTTGGCGATCCGTAAGGACTCTTAAGGAATAACCGTGTATGTGAAGGGGGTATAAGATTAATAGAAAGAGACTGCTACAGTAAAGAGTTGGCTTGTATTAATTGAAAGTGATAATAATGATGATGCTGATAATTATATACTTTTTTAAATATTTATTTATTCCTTGATTTATTTGTGTATACTAAATGAGTCAACATATTCATTTTGTTTATAAATGTAATGCTTCTTGGTTCCAAGATTTTGTTCTGACTTGTTTTTCAATTACAGATCATTCGATCATATTTACTGGGTGTAAGCCACAGCTATGTGTAAGACAATATACAAAATTGATTTTGACAATAGTGTCATAAAGTAGAAAATAAATAGAATGTACACAAAAGAGCTTTCTATCAGTAGACATATGCGCGTAATATCAATGAAATATTGGAAGAAAGATAAAGGTACAGAGAGAGATAATCGAAAAAAGGGAAAAAGAGAAAGAGAGAGAGGGGGAAAAGGGGGAGTAGACCGACACAGTGAATTTAATGATTGATGTTTTTTAATCTGTGTGAGAATAAGGGAAAATATAGTGAGGAGAAAGAGAGCCGAAAGTCAGAAAGAGAGAGAGAGACAGAGAGAGAAAGAAAGGAATGTTGAATAGACACTCATTTTCATAAGTATGAGCAAATGAGTGTTTGCATGATTTTAGACATTATACAGTGCGTCCCAGAACAAATGACACCGAGAATTAACGATGTTTTATCATAACTTTATCTCAATTATAATTAATAAATGACACACATTTGTAAAGGTTAGATGAAAGATTTGATGAAAGATCTGTCAACTATGTGTGTTGCTACGGCAGGCAGCCAGTGAAAACGAATTCGTTTAATCAAATTATGGAAATGCTGCATTACTTTAGACAAACATTACTTTGTTATTCCTGGCTCATTTTTCTTGAATGAGGTGTCATATGAAAGGGCAGAAAATGAACTTTTTAGAAAAGTGATTTTCCCTTTTGAAATTCAGATACGGCCCGCCAAATGACTTGTTGGTACCCTCTCTTAAAATTATTTTGTATCACTTATGCGTAGCATATACATCATATGAGTTGTTTAAATGAAAGAAGGGGATCTAAGCTTTACAAATATGTGTCATTTATTAATTTTAATTGTGATTAAGTTATGATAAAACATCCATTATTTTTTATTTTGTTTTTTCTGGGACGCAAATAGATGTATTTGGTTTTCTTTCTTCTTTGACATACAAAATAACTGACAGAGTATGGTGGGGGAGGGGGGATGGCGCACCTTTCCAAGGAGGGGGGGGGGCACCATTAAGAAGGGGGACGATTCACTCACAAAGGATAACTTTGGATTCGAATATACATCTCATCTCCAAACTGCAATGGGAGCAAACAGCTCCAATCAAAATCAATGATGACATCACCAGCTTTACAAATTTCAAAAGAGGATTATTATCCCCAATCGGATCAACCCGTGCACAGAGCTGATATTTCAGGGAAATTTCGGATATAAAGAGTGTCAGTGCTAGAGTTGTGAACATCAGTGATTTGCGCTGTTGTGCCGAAGTGGAGGAACATATTCAATAATTTCTGAATACTCAAACAAGTGAAGAGTTTTGCCTAAATATGAACTATAGGAACGTCACGTCTACGTTTTTGAGTAAGGCAGAGGAACAGCCAATACTATGTGGACAGTTAGATGGCCATTTAATTGAGCCGGTCAATAATTGCAATAACCCAGCACAAAATTTAACTGATAAAGTCAGGTGCTTGAACAGAATATCCTTGTAGGAATATTTAAAGAAAGAAGGAAAAAAAAATTGGTAATATTAAAAGACAACATTGTCTCTTGAAATATTCGATGGAATGAAAAGTAGGAGATACAACAGAAGAGAACACCTTGGAGAAAGACGTAATACCTAGAATAAAATAATAATGCAGGAATTTACTAGAATGGCAGATAACAGATATGAGTGGAATCTGCTGTAGTCAACGTCTGGGCTTGGGAAAGATCCAATGAACAAATTTAGAAAGGAAAGACGAGGGGCACCTTTCAAAAAGGAACTAGGCTGACATTTGGTAGTTGAAAATGAATACTTAACACATTTAATATTAAAGGTGCATTCATCAAATTTGAAAAATGACACATTAGATTTGGAAAATATCATCTATCTGAAGAAAAAGGGACTCTCACGAACATTTTAAAAAGGCACTTGTCAGAGTAAAATTTAGCAATTATCAGATTTGAATTGAGACTACTTTCAGAGTAGTCCAGAATCTGGCCTATTTAATTTTGATCTCCACCACACCAACGCTTTTTAGTTCCTTTTTCAATGCTACCTCTCCCTACTTACTTGCCGCCAGCCGATGATGGCGTGATCATTAAATAAGAACGCGCCGCCCGGCGGCGTTATTTTTTTTTCGGCGGCACAGATTGGGGTTAGGTGCGTGTTGAGCCTATGGGAAAGTTTAGGGTTAGGGTTAGGGTTTATTTATTTTTTTAAAGCCCCAATCTGTGCCGCAGAAAAAAATGACGCCGCCCGGCGAACTGGGCTGGTGAGCATAATAAATTATGAGTTAAAAAAAAAATGGCGCAATTATTAGATTGCAATAGGAGCACTTATTTTAGGGCAACGGGGGCAAGTGTAAAAAGGGTGAACATATCACAAAATAAATGTTTGCGCTTTTCTTAAGTAAAAAAAAGGCACGCTTGGGGTACTTTAAAAGTGAGGGAGGTACCGCATCCCACTACCCTACCTCTGACGTTAGATATGCATGCCTATTCTTGCCAGTAAACTTGTTTACTCAGTGAGCACATTAAACTTGAAGTGTGACAAACAACTTTAATGTTTCTATCAACTCCGAAATTAAAAACATTTTGTCAGAGGTCTATGATTTCAGTTTATACAAAACTTAACAGATAACCAAAATCACTTAGGATTGCATTTCAAATAAATGAAAAGTGTAAATAAATATTTTAATGAATATGCATGTACATAGAAAATATTGGTGCTACAAAATCGAAGAATAGCAACACGCACAGACATAGTAAATATTTTCGGCAAGCACTCAGCAGAGTAAATCCATGTTTAGTTTCCAAAAATGAGAGACGATGTTTAAGTCTAAATCTAGGAGATACTAACCCTTAACATTGTATATACATGTAACACATTATAGTCAGATGTTCCTCAGCCATTAACAAGGAGAGGAGAAAATACTTTCTTAATATGGAGAAAATTGTGTTTAAATTCCGAGTTCTTGGCAAACACTTTAACCCTAATAAGGCCGGAGCAATTATGCCCCCCCCCCCCCCCGCGATTTTTCTAATTGTTCGGGAGCGCATACGGATGGCGTTCTGCCGCTCGCTAACTTTTTTCATTCCAGTCTTGCGCATCCTTTTAATTTTTCTTGAAAATCGGACGTACAGTGACAAAGACAATTATGTTTTTGTTTTTGCATGTCAGCTCGAAAATCGCTCATGTTCGTAATTTGTGTACAAAACATATTGAAATGCAATTTTCATAAAAATAGATAAAACGTTGGTTATTTGGTCTTGTTTAAAGTTTAGGTGATTGTTTTGGGAGTCAAAATAGTTGCATTGTAGTTAGAAATGAAATAAAACAACAAAACATATAAAATACATAAGTTTTAAAAACACTGAAATACATATTAAAGAAATTATCAAAAAAAGGAGATAACATAAGGAATAACCTAGCTCTCCCAATGTTGTGGTCGTATTATTGTTTCAAATGGTCCAACGAATACATGTAGTGAAAAAAGAATGCTTAAATATAAAGAATATAAGATTGATGGGTAAAAAGGTGGATTGTATGACCTTATTTGAATAAATTACCATAAATATGCAAATCGGTGAATTTTTCCAAAAAAAATGGATTGACCATAGTATTCTATACACTTCACTTGACATGCGTACACATTTTCGCGACGATCGGCGGTTTCACAGCCGAGATCTTAGGGGGGGGGGCATGATAGCCCGGCCTTTTTAGGTTTAACTCATATAGAGTTTTGCAAGGCAAAACAAGGAGGATTTTTGTTTTCTGCACGCCACCAGGGACGAACATTTTCAGGAAGACATAATGCGCATGCGCACAGCATGTCCTATATAACTGCGAAGTTCTTTTTGCAGCCAAATTCCACGTTTTTTTTAAATTGAATTCCAGCGTAAACGGTTTGTTCAAATACTCGCGGTTTTGTAGGTAAATTGACCTTGTGGGGTTGAATTGCTGGCACCAGGCATAGTACTACACAAAATAGGGTTAAAGAAAGTTAATGAAAACTATTATAGTAAAAAGGCTAAATCCACTCCAAAAATAACTTGCTTTCAATAGATGCAGAAAAACAGGTAAAATCGAGCTAAACGAATTTGAGGAAAACTGGATAACAAATAAAGAAGTTATGATTTTGGGGTAAAGTATGACAAACTTTGGAGCAATGAAAACCACTACACAATATCTTACCCGGTTATTAGTTTGTGACGTCATTGCCTCACTTGCTTTAAAATACATACATTTACTTTTTTTAGTCCCATTAATTTCCCATTTTATCATAAAGAACTTGATTTCCCCATGCCTTTGCCCAGGTCATATGATTTTTATCATATATCATATTGCATACACGACAAGTCACATTCTTCTATGAACTTTGAAAATTGATATAATTTTCGGAATATTGTATATATTCATAATTATCAATTTTTATATGAATAGTTTATTAAAATACAAATTTGTTATGATTTAAAAGTTAACAAAAGTTATTCTATATTAGTGCATTCACACGAAAACATATTACTACTGTATCAACCGCTGATGTGAGGAAATAATACTTGTAGGTGGAAGACTCACCTATGAGTTGTCAATTTGTCTTGTGATTTTTAAAGTTGTTCATGTCATTAAAAATGCATAACTTTCTTATTAGTTGTCCGATTTTGCTCAAACTTTGTTTGTATCGCTCAACCTCTAACAAACGAAAACCAGATGGTGTTAAACATCACCTGTACATATCCCAGTATGGATCTTATTTCTTTGTTTTCTCGCATGTGTTTCATGCATGAATTTAAAGCGAGGTAAATTCTTCTAAAAAGAAAACAATGGTCGTGACGCTTTAAACTCACGATTATAACATGATACAATAATAATAATAAAAATAATAATGATAATAATATTATTTATAAATCGTAACATATCCATCTCTAGAGATGTTCAAGGCGCATATAAATAATTGAAATTAATATTCAACATAAGATTAAAGAAATATTAAATGTAAAGTTATGTTAGATCACATAACTTCATGGTGCCATGGTAATTACAATGTGGCACAGTGTGATTATTCGTTCTGCATGCATTGTATAAAAAGAACATTGACATTTAACAATATGCTTTGAGCATCAGGTGAGTTTTAAGCCCAATTTTGAAAGTAGAAAGAGTGTTGGCCGTCTGAATAGAGAAAGGTAATTTATTTTACAAAGAAGGAGCTGCTGATGCAAATGCTCTACCTCCCCCCCCCCAATTTCTTTTGGTACGTATTTCTTTAAGCCTAATATTATGTGATAAACGTAAACCAGAACGACCTGCAGAGTGTGGTGATAGAAGGGGTTGAATATATTCTGGAGCTAGATCATTTAGTGCACAATAGGTTAAGAGTAGAATGTTATAGCTCACACGCTGTTGAACAGGGAGCCAGTGCTGAGATTATAGGAGTGATATGTGATGATCTTCTAGAGTTAAGTTAAAAAGGCGATCAGCAGCATTCTGAACTTTTTGCTATCGGTTAATTTGGTTGGCGAGTAGTCGAAAAAGTAATGAATTGCAACTGTCAAGGTGCGATGTAACAAAAGCATGTACCAACTGTTGGGTGGATTGAGGTGAGAGATATCGCTTAATTGCCCGGATATTACGTAGATTACAACTCGCCAGTTTAACACAATTTGAAAAATGGGTTTCAAGTGACATGGCATAATCAAATATTACAACAAGATTCCTAGCTTGATGTACAGGAGATACAGGGGCAGAATAAACTTGAACATTATAAACCCTAATTTAACCCGAGCTGTCTACTGTTGCCAAGCAAAATGAATTCTGTTTGTGCATCATTTAGTTTTAAGCGGCTCTCAATCATCCAGTTCCTTACATCAGCTATACAGCTTTCAATTTTCTTCACATTTTCTGGACAGGTTTGCAAATGAAATAAAGTTGTAAGTCATCTGCATACATATGATAATTGATACTGTGTTTCTGAACAATATGCTGTAAGAGATGCATAATTACTTATCTTACGCAAACTACAAAGGTCCCTCAGAAACGACCCGGTGATTGCACGAAATTGTATTTACATTTATAAATATATCTTTTTATCAATCATAACGCGAATAAAATCGGCATATATTTGAGATAACTCTGTGATTTATTAACTACAAGCACCCAATATGCATATATTTGTCAGTTGTCCATGATTAACCAGGTAACCTGCCTTGACGTGGTACTTGAACTCGGATAAATTATCACCCTTTAGTAGTTATTATGGCCTGGAAATAAAACTTGTTATTCAATTGTGTTTCCATCTTAAAAGGCCTTCCCGGCCACTTTTGGTTCAAATTAAACGTTTTACCTCTTCTACACACCGACATTATCAAAAGGGTTTTGGATGGATGCCATGCATTACCTTAAACTGCCGTTCAAAGTTTAAAAAAAAAAAATCACGAATTGGTTGGTCTCCTATGAACCTTTTTACGCTTTGTTCTTTATGTTTAATACGTGATAGTAATATTCGTTTCTTAATGCATTTACACTTTGATTGGTCAACTGTAAAGATTTAAACTGCAATTTAGGCACTGGTCTAAATATAACCGCTTTCTTTAGTTTTGACAACACATTCAGAATAATGTTCATAATTTATTTGACCCCCCCCCTGTAACCTCACATACCCACAAACACACACACACACACACACACACACGTGGGTATACACGTTTCTAGGGTAAATAAAGGACTCATTATAATTTTGTACAAATCTGCATTTTATTACACGTTCAAGGGCGTTATCCTTGTCTCAATATAACAGTTTTGTTAACGATATACAAATATACTACATAACCAAAGACGTAGTATTTATTTTTTATTATTTCTTGCGAACGATGCATCTTAGACAAACGTACACGATATCTGAAAGGTCATCAAACTTTAAATAATTTACATGGTCCTGAAAGTGAGGACGTTATGCGAGTGGTGCATGTGTTCAATGAGGGGTTACTTCGTTTGAAGAAAATTTAGTTATAATATAGTGCCTCTAACTCGTAATTTTAACATGATACCAAGGGATGTACTACCTTGCTTATCTTACGCAAACTACAAAGGTCCTTCGAAAACGTCGTGGGATTGCACGAAATAATTATTACATTTATTCTGATATTCTTTATCAGCTTTAACGCAAATAAAATCTGCAAATATTTGTGATAATTGTGTTATTCATCAACTACAAAGTGCAATCACCTAATAAACATAGACTTGTTTGTTGAGGTGGGATAGACTTATAAAAACAAGCCGCCAATCAAGAAGATTATTACTATTATTTATTTTTTTATTATTATTACCCAATAAACAAAATCACGTGAAAATCACGTCAATATCAAGGTATCGACTTGAGGGGAGTTACGTTCTTCAAACACGGGACAATTACGTAAATGTGTTAATACGTTTATTGCACTACGTCACTTAAAACACACGTACACTAAATCACGCAATTGTCACTGCAATATCACCATTATAATAACGTGATTATCTCTACCTTGGAGACCATGGTTTGAAAACCTAATACTCCCGTGTTTGTTTGGTTATGAAATTACATCTTCATAAACGAAATTATCGCGTCACAGAAACACGTGAAGCGTTAGTGATAGTTTTAGTCAAAATATCTGCGTGAAATTCACGTGAATATTACGAGGCTGACTTGAGATGAATCATGTTCTTCATTCACGTGAAATTTACGTCAAAGAGGAAATATGTACTGTAGCCCGCGTTCAACCCAATAAATACGCAAATTTTACACAATAAATGAACCAAAATAATGACGTTCTCATCCCGTTTCTGAACATCGTGTTTGGATCTTTCATAATTACCTCCAGGCGCGCCGGAAGCAGTTTGGGGTTAGAGGGGGTGGGGGGGGGGGGGGGGGGTGGTTGCAAACATCCCAGAAGAGAAAGCTAGTTGCAACTGGTCCAGTTGATGTCAACTGGTAACCCCGGAAATTGAAATGGGCTAAATGATCCAGTTGATCCAGGCCAGTTAGAATTCAACTGGTCTAGCTGAGCCATTAGATATAGAACCATTTGGTAAAACTTCCAACCAGTTGAACGGCAACAACACTTCAATACTGGTACGTCTGTATTTCCAATGTAAAGGCATTGGTAATAAGTAGACTTTACATAATTTAATTAATCGACATTTTTTCATATACTTGTATTTTATTGAAATTATTTAAGTTCATAGTTAATGTTTCCCTTATCCATGTTTAATTAAATATAATTTATACGAAGTAGCGAAATGTCCTAATAACTGGTAATTTATATTTATAGTATTTTCGAAATGAATTGCATATAACTAAATCATCAGTAATTTAGAAATATGCTGTAAATTCAGATAAATTGTTTAAAAAACATAGATCTGAACGCACCCCATATTCAATATGCAAATTAATTGGTGTCAGCTGGTTCAGCTGGAAATATGCCAACAGTCAGTCAGTCATCAATTGGTGCAACTGGAAATATGCACACAGACCAGTTATCAACTGGTGCAATGAAAAGATGCCTACAGTCAGTAATCAGCTGGTGAAAATAGAAATATGCCAACAGTCATGGGATTATCACCACGGAACTATAAAATGGTAACTGTGAAACCATCAAGACACCCCAAGAATAACTCATTTTTCACACCTGGAAATCACGGAATACCCAGCTTTTATTAATAATCCATTTGAGTCACGAGATCATCACCGCGGAACTGCTGGCAACTTTGACTACCATTTAAATAGTTGTTTTAAGACACATAATAATTACTAATTCTTCACACCTAAATATCACGGATTCACAGCTTAGATTAGTTATCAGTTTTAGCTACGTGATCATCACCAAGAAAGTTATGGTAACTTTGAAACCATTTAAAAAGGTGTTTAAGACACCTAATAATTACTAATTTTTCACACCTAAAAGTCACGTATGCCCAGCTTAGATTAATAATCCATTTGCGTCACGAGATCATCACGGCGGAACTGCTGGCAACTTTGACTACCATTTAAATAGTTGTTTTAAGACACATAATAATTACTAATTTTTCACACCTAAATATCACGGATTCACAGCTTAGATTAGGAATCAGTTTTAGCTACGTGATCATCACCAAGAAAGTTATGGTAACTTTGAAACCATTTAAAAAGGTGTTTAAGACACCTAATAATTACTAATTTTTCAAACCTAAAAGTCACGTATGCCCAGCTTAGATTAATAATCCGTTTGAGTCACGTGATCATAACCAAGAAAGTTATGGTAACTTTGAAACCTTTTAAAGAGGTGTGTAAGACACCTCAGAAGTACTAATTTATTATAACCAGAGATTCACGGACAGAACCATAAAACGATTAGCCGGTGTAAGTAACGTAATTATTACCATCAACCTTGGATAACCTGTCAAACCAATCGATAAAGGTGCTTACAAGACCAAATAATTACCTATTTATCACCACCATCGGTTAACGGACAAAAAACTCTTTGCTTGGTCAAGTGGTTATTTGGTCATAAACACTTGATTTACAGAGGTAAGTGGAATCACGTTACTCCAGTCGCGTGATAAATTGGTGGTTTTTAGGTTAGATGAAAACGTGAACAGGAGTACCTTTTTTGTTTAAATGAAGGCACGTGTCGATAACGTTTAAATCTAGTTCAAAAGGCACCATACTTTAAAATCACTTAAAATACACTCCCAGAAGAGGTTACTTGTTAGTGTTTTGTTTATTGGGTGATTATAAGAAAAAAATAATTGATGTGTACTATGAGGTTTTTGGAATAATGAAGAAAATATTAGAATCAATCTTGTTAACAATCACATGCGCTGCAAATCGATAGTGGTATATGAGACTACATTCATGTCCACAAGCATAACAAGTTTGGTGAAAGTTTGTTATGCCTCTTCCTATTGAAGGTGGTGCCGCAGAGGTATTAGGAAAAAGGGGGGAAAACGAACGAACCAATAGTAAACTTGTTTGTATTGTTTTAAATTAACGAAATTACATAAAATTGGTGTTTTGAAAAAAGATGTGAATAAAATGACGAAAGCAAAAACGTATTCTTAACGATTTTACAAAGATTCAAATAAACGGCTCAATTGATTGAACGCCCTTTCCCATATTCTGCTGAAACCCAATGCATTATCTGATAGCGCTTTTGATAACGTCCTCCTGGCTCTCAACAGACGATGTTTATTACATTGATACATCTTTCTACATGAACTAGTTGAAAGGAAATTAATAGTAAACTATGTCTTTAGACTTGGGGTTCGACGAACTACCTTGTCCACGTCGTAAACTTGTCTAGGAAAGTTAGTAGAAGTCGGACAGTTCGTGCCCCTTTTTCTAAGATTGAACCTATATATGAGGTGAATTACAGAGAGTGCAAGCTCGGGGGAGGGGTGAAGCCTAAGAGGGCCTTCCATTCACATCCTGCAACAGTTTTATAAAGGGATATGCACTCCATATAATCTTCATCTCAAGGCACAACTTCATGTAGGAGGTTTAGCTTAATCCATGGTTAAAACCTTTATAATTTAGTGCGCGCCGTAGACCAAGATTGAAGTCCCAACCGTATTTTAGACCATGGTCATAATGGTTTCGATAGAATTGCCTTGGTTAAATTTGAATAAAGATTCGGACGATTTCGGCATGATTTATTTTGCCTCCCCCACCCCCTCAACCTCCAATAACAAAGATTTGGATGGCTTGCTAAACAACACATTTACACATTCCGGTATGGATCCCATTTTGTCGTTTTCTCTCATATGTTTGATGCATGTATTTAAAGAGAGCTAGCTTCTTCTACTGGAAAACATTTGTCATAATGCTTTTAACTTACGATTTTACAATGATAGTAAGAGATGTAGACCCTTAATCATCTTACGCAAAGCGTAAAGGTCACTCAGAAACGACGCGGGATGGCACGAAATGATATTTACATTCTTTTTGATATTTGTTTATCAGGTATAATGCAAATAGGGGCTGGCTGTATTTTTGATAATTCTGTTATTCATCAACTACTTGCACCCAATATATTTTAGACTTTTAAATTTGGGTGGGATGGAATATTGGAATATTGGAAGAGGAGCAGTTTTGTTTCGAGGGGTTGAAGGAATGAGGAGGGGGCTCGAAGTCCCTTAACAGTTTTGCTTGCAATCAATAAGAACGACTCTAAATCATAATGTACGTCTTCAAGATAAATTTTAGTAGTGATCATGTAATTACATTGTGACTAACACTATGGAATCACTTGAAAACAATTTATGTGAAAGTAGAGTCAACCTTGTTGAAGATCACTTGAACTGCGAATCGAAGGGGGCGCTCAAACTCCCTTAAAAACATGAATCGTATTCATTCTGCATGTTTGTGTATTTATCGACAATGATTGCATTTGCAAATAGAGCTACACAACTTTGTCAAGAGGAGCAGTTTTGTTTCGAGGGGTTGAAGGAATGAGGAGGGGGCTCGAAGTCCCTTAACAGTTTTGCTTGCAATCAATAAGAACGACTCTAAATCATAATGTACGTCTTGTAATTATCATGTAATTACATTGTGACTAACACTATGGAATCACTTGAAAACAATTGATTAAGAAAATAAGAACTTATGTGAAAGTAGATTCAACCTTGTATATTGGTACAATTATTGAATGATTTATGGAATTATTAACAGTTTATACATTTATTACTGTTGTTTGTCTTTAAAAGAAAGGGAAATAAATAAATCTAAACTGAACTGATGGTAAATGTGATGTTTGATACTCACCACTCCACAGAACAAGTGATTCTCATCCATGATAAATAATACATATGCTTACAAAATCTCGCTCACCCCATTCACACTAACGAGACCACCGACAGACCGATAACAGATCGATCAAACAATTACGTTATACCCATTGTCAACAAAGTCAGTCGGTTTGGACTCGGTTTGGCGTCGTGACTGATGTGTTAAAAGACCCGGTAACTTTGTCTTAGATCCATTAGAAATAATCCTTGATTTAGCTCATGCTGCAATGATAATTACAAACCTTTAGGTCAGTCAGGAACTCCATGACTTTTACAAGCCAATCGCCTGTCTGATTATCAAGATATTAATGATTGGAATAACAAATTTTGAAAACCGTTCACCGAACGGTTTTCATAACACTACAGTCTATTGGGGAAAACGAGTATGGTAAAACCGGTCACTCAATTTTTTTTAATTTTTTTTTGAGGCACTTCTTGATCATTTTGAAGCGCGATTTTGTTTAGGGCTTCAATAGTACACCTTATCACAGACACTGGTAACATGTAGGACCATGTATTTCAGATTTAACATTGTTAAACGATCCCTTTAAAGGGGTGGGAGGCATGGTCTGATATATAATACGGAAGTTAAACGTTCATTTTATGTAGTATTTGAAGAAAAAGGATGAATGAGCGTTATTATCCTTTACACCAAGCATCGAGTAATTGAATTATCCAACCGGAATGTTGGCTTAGTCAGTAGAGCGTCCGCCTCACAACCGGGATGTCGTGGGTTCGAACCCCGGCCGCGTCATACCGAAAGTAGTTAAAAGACGGGAGTTGCTGCTACCTTGTTTGGCGTTCAACAATAAAGGGATAGAGCAACGTCGATCTGACGCTGACCAATGGCTGCCGGGCTCACGATCAATTGGGCAAACAAAACAAAAAAAAACATTTTCGGTTCAACTTAATACAATTTGGAGTGGACCTTAAACGATTATTATTATCATTATTATAATTCGCTTCATTTTAGATTTCATTCATCAGCGCTAGACGGCGCTCCTCATATTTCTGAGCATGTTGTGTTTCACTGCGACCGTTTAAGCCGAATTGTTTGCGGGATATTTTCTGATAATTTTTTTTTTCGACCAGTTTTCATCTTTCCAAGCTTAGTAATAGTCTGTCTTACCCTATCCCCCTAAAATGTACTGTTCTTGTATTTTGTTCTTTCTTATTTATTTTTATAATTATTTCCCTCTCTCTCTCATAAACACAATACACAACAGGCACTCGCATAATCTCTACCTCATCCGCTCACACAACACATACACAATTTTTGTTCTCCCCTCCCCTGAATCAATCTTCTCTATCACCAACTCACTATTACTAAATCTATTTCTCATATACACACATATGAAGAGCTTGCAACCAAACGGCGCTAAATCCATTACGGTTAATTTCTAGAAAATCAGTGTTTTCTAATTACACACATTTGTCTCTGTTTATTCATCAAATCTATAAAACTATGTGCTATGCTAAGCTCTTTGTGTCCTGCTTTCTGATGGATGGTGGATATAGCGTCTTTTGGTTGAAAGTACACATTTCATATCAGTATTTTCATATTTTCCTAAAACAATTATGATGGAAAATTTAGTAATTAGATACACATAGATCTATTCAAATCGTGTAAAACATGCAATTAGTTTCAAAAAGTGGATTTAGTTCTTTTTGGTTGCAATCTTTTGATATACACTCACACTCATCCCATCTATTCTCTTACACAAACTCATTTGTTTCTGTCTGTATCTCTCTCTGCCTCTCTTTCTCTCTCTCTTTCTCTGTTTCTCTCTATCACTCTTCGGACTTATGGACCTACACATGATATAGCCTTAGCCATATCCAGTGCCAGAAGTCAAGGATCAGGCCCCCAGAAGCTCTTCAATTTTAGCCGGCAATGAAGAGCTTCAAGATTTTCGTTTTTCCAGAAATTTTCCTACCTCAGGATACTAGTAATCATATTAATTAACCTAACTTCATTAATCCACAATCTTGATTCCTTGAAACGTTCCTATTACCGAAAAAAATAACCCCTGAAAGAAATATTGTCGACGAAGCATTCGTCGTAGGAACATTTTGTTATCCACGGGGCAATTTTCTTTTTTTGAGGACCTATTGACGGCAGAGCAAATGTTGGAGGAGCAATTGTAGGCGGAGCAAATGTCAGAGGAGCAATTGTCGTAGGAGCAAATGTCGGAGGAGCAATTGTCGGCGGAGAAATTGTCGGAGGAGCATTGTCGGCGGAGCAAATGCCGGCAGAGCAACTGTCGGAGGAGCAAATGTCGGAGCAAATGTCACGGAGCAATAGTGCGGAGTAACTGTCGGCGGAGCAATCGTCGGCGGAGCATGTATCATGGAAGTTACAGTGACTTATCAATAGAAGGGGAACTTTATATCAATGGAAACAAGCACGATCATTTTGTTAAAAAGGGAGCAATTCATTCATGTATATAATAAGTTTCTTAATCTTTACTTTTGTTTATTTTCCCCATAGGTATGGCGGTTCATGGAGGTATTTCCGATGATCTTCTCTTCAAGTTGGCTGAAGACATCGAGACGGGGGAGCAGATGGAGGCCTTAGGACGAACACTCGGATTCAAGGTCGCAGAAATAAATAGATACACAGAGACCAACAGGATAGAAGGACTAGTGACTTGCAAGGGGACACGTGCGATGCTGTTTGACTGGAGACAGACCGTAAAGCCTTGCGACCAGCATCATAGACTGGAACAAGCTCTCATTGACGCTAAGCTAGTAATGCTTGCTGATACACATCTCAGGGTGACACCAAATAAGGGGATATCAGGTGATCCAGGTGGGTCTATCAATCACTTCCTTCTCCCGTTAATTGTTTTAACAACGTAAAATTTAAGACAACATCAATTTGTCCTTTGGGAAGCGAGGGTTCGGGAACTGACGAGACACTGGTACCAAATTTGAAGATGGTATATGAAAGGATAGCTTTATTTCATATTCCTTCACCCCGTTTATCTCTGTCCTCTAATTTTTGTTTGAAAAAGATCTTTAAAAAAATAGGAGAAAATAAATCCATGATTTTCAATACCGATTTGGAGAACGTTTTCCTGACTGATCTATACAGTCGAATCAAAGATAACAGCAGCGTTAAGTGCGTTTCTAGGCCTTTGCTACGTGGAAAAGAGGCAAATCGTCGGAGTTTCAGCGAGAATCTAAAAAATAAAGAATTGCGAAGGGGTTTATAGAGCATGGGAGTATAATAATATTCAGTTTTATATATGATTGTATCATTCAAGATATCTACAGTAAGAAGATCTCGGAATCCTTGACTGTTCAGCAATGTCGTGAAAAGTTGGAAAACAAGTACCGAAATCAATTGTGCAAAATTCAAATGAAACCGTGGGATCAAAGTGATTATGCTGAGTTCAAAGATATGCACACGGTTGTCACAATGGTGCAAAAGGACGCCCATGGTAAAGACACGAACAAGAAGGAAATACTCCAGGGTTCTGTTGCTGACATATTTTCAACGAAAGTAAACGGCAGACTGCCAGCTCGAATTCTCATTTCGGCCCCCGCTGGACGAGGGAAGACCACGGCTGTTGCTAAAATGGCTTACGACTGGGTTCACAGAGAGGGGTCAGCATTAGAACACCTGCCACTTCTGTTTGTTGTGAAATTCCGAAATACAAGTCAGCTTACATCTATCGGAGAAGCCATCAAATCCCAACTATTGAGTGATGTTGATGATCTCACACCAGAGGGTCTAGAGAGTTTCATCAGAAAGAATCAGGGAATCTGTCACATCATACTAGACGGACTAGATGAATATGCGGGTATTTCTTCTTCAAACCGGAGCTTAGGGAGCAACATTGTCAGTGTCATCCGCTGGGAGGAATTTCCAGAGTGTAGAGTTCTTGTAACAACGCGCCCTCATCTAGAGAACTTCTTCAATCAAGCGGAACTTCCAAGGGTATACACAAAGATGTGGATCGAAGGATTCTCGCAAGAGAGCTCACGAGAGTACATCGACAAGTTCTTTGCTTCAACTTCGAATCCTTATGGTGGTCATGGACATGGTCTGAAGGTTTACCTTGATGACCAACCACTAATTAATGAACTTGTTAAAACGCCTTTATTTTGTCTCATGGTCTGTCACTTATGGAGCGAGGAGCGTTTGAACACTAAAACTGCAACTCAAACAGAATTATTAGACAGCGTGAATGTTTTTCTGATGCACCATGCCAATGCCCGATCAACATCAAAAGAAAAACAAATAACACAAGACGAAATAACCGAAGAAGAACTAATCGAAATCATTCGTAAGCTGGGTAAGGTTGCTTTAGCTGGTCTAATCGACGACTCTAAAAAACTAGTCTTCACGCCCCATGATTTCCGAAGAGTTCCCGCTATCATTGATAGGGCATGTGAGCTTGGGATATTATCCAAGACGACGATTCCAAGTACAATGCTCCCACGATCCCACAATACCACATCCACGACCATTGAGTTTTATCATAAACTCGTTCAGGAACACTCGGCTGGGAAATACCTTGCTGCTAAAACGAAGAAATATATGTTACGACTGAAGATTTCTAAGTTGGACAGACTGCTGCGAAACATCAAAGCAAACATCGGTGACTATGAGAATCTCATCCGATTTGCTGCTGGCACAGATGACAGCATTTGCATACGAATAATGGAGGCGCTCCTTTCCAACCGCTTTTTGGATGAGAGTGAGCGATATCGCATTCTTCTTGACTGCTCATCAGAGACCAAGGGTACTCAACAAAATGTGTCTTCGTTGGTTCAAAGATGTGTGAATGCAGAGAGTATTGTTCTAAAGTCACCGACTGTCTACACCGTCGTTGGGATGCAAAATCTTCCAAAGCAACTTAAACGTCAGGTATGCACATTTTCATTTGACAAAATGTGTTTACAATAATAATTTCACAAAGATTGATTAAGTTTCCATCCCTCCGCTATAACTATAAGTCAAAGGGGTAAGATTGTTTTAATAGATTATTGATTGATTGACGGCATCTTCATAAATAATAATGCATGATAAAATGATCAAGACGTATGATTCATTATCATCATTTATCCATCTTTGCCCAATTACGGCCTTGATCAAGGTACTGCATTCCAGAAACGAGAAAAATAATGCAAACAAATACTACTAGGTCCTGGGCCTATTCAGATAGGGAAAATGATGAGACTCTGTCATTAAAAGCAAGTAGCCTATGTAAAACAAAGGAACTCTATATTTAACATGGAAGAAAATACATATTTAACTTATGAATGTAAAGGAGTAGGGAAGGGAGCTTTCATTACTTTAGCGAATAATATTTCCAGATAGGTTCAGGCTGCAATCTCGTTTGCTTTAATGATTACCACCAAAACAAGACATTAGATAGTTCAGAATCTATGACGTGATCTCTGGACTTCTACCCCATGCTAAAAGGCATGGTGTACTAGTTCGTTGATAACGCCATCTTGGGCAGCTCGAAGTAAGTGCAGAGAATATTATAGAGAAGAAATATAAGAACAGGCCAGATTATGGACTAGAGATGAAATAGAAATTTTCATCAACTGTTCTGACTATTTGTCTCTATCTCTCTTTCTCTTCACCCCCCCCCCCGCCTCTCTCCCATTATCTCTCTCTCTCTCTCTCTGTCTGAATACCAGGTTAGAACAGTAAAGTTCGAAGGGTCTACTCTAACTACCGACGTGACGAGTGGACTATGGTCCTGCCTCAAAGACTTTTTGATATTTGATACTCTCGTCATCTCAGACTCGTCTCTCAGTTTCCCTCCATCTCCTCCGGAGCTTCTATCCGTCACACATCTATCAGCCGAGAGAGTGACGTCACAATGCTACGAAGGAGTGCTTCCATCGATACCTGGAGTGAGAGATATCGATGTCTATATCGATGTTGCAGAGACGAGCAACACTTTTCAGATCACCGCATTCAGGCGCGGGCCTAAGAATCAGACCAGGGCTATGAATGAACAGTTCTTTGTTCATATCAGACTACACGCCTTGACAGCACTCACCACAGACAGGAAAATTGAATCAGGAGAGACAATTGGAGGGATTAGTCTTCTATTTGAAGACCAAACCAAAAAACCACAGCGGCTGAATGTGTCCGGTGTGAGGGGAAGAGACGAAGAAGCTTTGGTGGACCTGTTTGTCAAGACTAAACAACTAACGTACTTGAATTCGGGGTAGGTACTACTAAGTTAGTACTAGATCTACTACTAGGCCTACTACTAACTTTAGTACTAGAATCTAGACCTAGTACTACTACTGGGCCTAGGCCAGGGCCTATTATTAGATCTAGCTCTACAGCCTCTAGGTCTAGATCTAGATCTTTATTGATGTATGGTGGTGTGACCATAGTTCGGTAAGATTTCGAAAGTCTAATATCACTAGGCTAGACTCTAATGGAAAGAGAAACCTAAAATTACCGAGATACGAAATTGTGTAGAAATTGAAGGTGAAATTTGTAAAAAAATTGACAAAGGATCGGCAAATTTTGTAGTCTTTTGCATCCGTTCCGAAAAAATACATGAACTTGCCGACAAGGGTTTGTAAATCTTTATTTGAGAGCAAATGTCATCAAAATTTTAAATAAAAAGTGGTACCAACCAGGGGCGGCGGTTTATTTTCATGACCGGGGTGAAAAAGTGGGAGGGAGCTTAGGCCCTAGATCTATACTAGACCTAACTAGATCTAGTGAACGAGAGGGGTGAAGGTGACGGAAGTGTCTACCCCCTTACACTTTCACATGTTCTTAAAGTTTTGTTGTATTAAAACAGTATATATTCTACAGTAGGTCTATTATACAAACAAGCAATATGCTTTTTTCACAATTCACTTTTACATTGCCGGTAATTAATTAGTGTGCGGTCCGAGGCGAAGGGTTTCTAGATCTAGATCTAGATCTAGGTACCTTTTAGTAAACTTTAATTAAACTCTAGTCTGTCAAGATCTAGGTTTAGATCTAGTCATGTAATGAAGGACCTTGGCTTGAGTTTGACTTAATAATACTATTTTTTAGAAAGATGTACACTATTTCCCTTTCTTTAGAAAGTCAGGCGACAATATTTGTATAACCAGAAAAATAAAACTTATATTTAGATCTAGACTAGACGGTAGACCCTAGATCTAGACTAATAACAATTAAAATGAGCGAGCGGAATATTAATTTTGTTAGCACTGATCTATTTCTAAATTCCAGGTCTAGATCTATAACTCTTAATCTTGTAAACTTACAGTGTGAACTGTGAACTGGGCTTACGTGATACCAACGAAATAAAAAATTTCCGCAATATTTACTTCTACATTGTGAAGGACATAGATCTATGCGAGGGATTGTAGCAAGTGACCGAGCGAGAAGATTTTTGCATTTTTATTAGACCTAGATTTCTAGGCCTAGTCCAAACAATGCACTCCGTCTTGGCCCTCCAGAGCCTAACAAAAAAAAAGTTTTTCAGTCTGTAGTCAGCATTTGCCAAACATTTTTGTGTGTGCACTTTTTCAAATTTTCCGGGGGGGGGGGGAGGGAACGATCCCCTCCCCCTAAACATTGCCGCCCCAGGTAGTTACTGATTGTATGATATTTTTCATTGCAAAATATCCAATTATCTTACATTTTAACGATTGAATTTTTAGATAAATCAGATGTAAACCTCCGTGCACAAAGTATTAAGGTCTCGTTGTTTGTATGACCATTTCATGAGTTGCAGCGCGCACGCCAATCCGACATCAAATTTTAGATCGCGATATCTCCGGAATCCTTTGACGATTTTTTTTTTTGTGGTAGCACCAATTTGTAGTTAAAAACTTTGCCGCCCATTTGCTAATAATTGAAATAAATAAATGTGTGTAAAATATGGGAAATCATGGATCAAATATCAAATGTTCTAATATTAAAAAAAAACTCTGCGAACTTGTGTCACTGCAGATCTTTGTCTTCATTTTGTTTTTTAATTTTAAGACGGCATAAACACCAACTAATGTATTGAAATTGTATGTTATGGATTTTTTTATTAGGATTGATATCATTATCATGATTATATTTGTTACTATTATTACTATTATTATATATTATATTACTATATATATTACCATATAATATGATTATTATGATTATTGTTATTGTTAGTATTGTTGCTTTCATTTACCTCTGTAAAGAGGGGATGCATAATTCACTTGCATTCTTTATTAATGTAATATCATTTCACAAGATTTGCTTTCAAGAATCACATTATTTCCCTCATTCCTTTTCATATATTCTTTGTAGGAGTGGAGGTGGTACTCTATCAAACAAGACCAACGTCCAGGTGAGTGACTTTTGCTATACGGGTGCATGCATTCACTTTGAAATATTCAACAAAGGGATATCCTCTGAATTTTGTTATTAAAGGGAATTGCAAAACAGTTGCATTTTTGTTGTTGAAATAACTCAATTAATTCTCGGAATATTAATACTATATTACTATATTACTATATTACTACTTGTAATTTCAGCTTCACTGACGTGGGATTCGGTATGTGCATATGCTTATTCTCACTATTTAAATCGATGTAAATGAAAGTGACAAGTTTGTCTGTTTATATTTATTGCAGAATACTAGGCTTGAGATAGAGCAATGCCAGCTGTCAACTGAGATGACCACAAAGTTGTGGTCCTGTCTCAGATCCTTCACCTCACTGAACCCTCTCAGCATCTCAGACTCCTCTCTCAGTTTCTCTCCATCTCCTCCTGAGCTTCCATCCGTCACAGAGCTATCAGCTAAGAGAGTGACGTCACAAAGCTATGAAGGTCTGCTCTCATCGCTTCCTGGCTTGAGATATATCGATATCACTATCGATGATGCAGAGAGAGACATACCTCAGATCACGGCTGGTCTTCGTCGGACCGGAGGACAGCAGCTCACAGACATCAAGCTTACAGCAATGTACACACTCCCATCAGAGAAGATGAGTGTATCGAGAGAGACGATGAGAGGACTGGGTCTACTGATCAGAGAACAAACCAAGAACCTACAGCGGCTATATCTGTCCGGGATGAAATGCTTGAACGAAGAAGACCTGGTTGAACTTGTCGAGTCGTCAACATATTTGACAGCATTGGATATTCTGCATTTACAGTGAGTTCGAGTAGATGTTCATACATTTCTCAATGAAATTAAAGTAGACAAAATTAAACAGAAAGTCTAACTATAATGTAAACTATAAAAGGTGAATAATAGGTTTGTTTTTGTGTGATTTTGTCTTATCAAAATTGTATCGAGTATGTTAATATCTTTGAACATATTACGAACTATCAATTCAAGATCAGTAACAAAATAATCACCTTTTAACAAACTGCTGGAAATTAAAAATAGATTTGAAATTGGTTAGATGAAAGGACGGGCCATGCAAGTGCTATCAAAGTTCCCATGGGAATCCTCTCATCTACCCCAGCCAGCTCAAGGGCTTCTCGCGGTGGTGGGGTGGGGTGGGAGTCATGGGGTATATCTTATATCCCTATTTATTTGCATCCCAAACTGACAATGTAAACATTTACACATTTTTAGGCAGTAATTTTCTTTGAACTCGCATTTTCCATGGCACTACTCACAACGTATGCCATTGGTTGTAATGCTATATTTGTTGAAAGTCTAAATGATCTCTTGGACTAGGATAGCTGGAGACAAACGAGAATGGAAATGTTATGAGGAGGGCTATGTCCAACGTCTTGATGAACTATAGCCTGATAGATTGATTGATAAATGATATATTTGTTATATATATATATATATATATATCTTCAACTCCCCAGGACCGGTATTCCATTCAATACTTAGCATAAGTAAGACATTTACTAAGTAAATGGCTATTGTAATTTATTTATCTCGTATTCAAATCGCATCTTAGACTTATACTTACGTAATACAAAATCTAAGTAAAATATTTACTGATAAGCATTGTGACGTCTCACGGTCAATTAAAAGTAATGCGCATTACAATAAAGGCGCGCTGATATAAATGCGCGTAGGCTATAATACTGTGTAAGAAAACCATATGCTTGCCAATCAAGGCCTCCAATTAATTGGCTCACGTCTGGTAGGGAGCTGACTTAAATTTAAAGTAAAATACTTAGCCAAAAGTGTGAATTAAATACCAAAATTGGCTAAGTATTTTATCTAAGCCAAATACTAAGTAAAAACCTTAATTTTTTTAACTTAAGTATTGAATTGAATACGGGTCCAGGACCTTATGCATGTTAGTATCATACGGTACTCGCAAGCCATGTCCGATGTCGATGTTATGTCATGAATCCTCCCCCCCCCCCCCACAAAGTCCCATTGTTTTTGTGTTAATTTTATTTTTTTGTCGTTTTCAACTCTCTATATCAAATACTATAGGTCTCTTGATGGTGGATGTTTTGAATACGATGGAAAATCGGGTGTCCAGGTAGGCAGAAATATTATACTAATACTTTATACGACTACTAAAATTTAGGAAAGCAATTTACTATTTGCGCCTGACCGGAAAACGCAAATAAATGTTCCTTTTCAAGTAATACAATCAAAGATAGCTCTTACAGATTCAAAGTGGTGATTGGGACACATTCTGTCTCGTGATTTTGATTGTTACGATTGTAATTAGCATATTTCTCTTCCCGTCAGTTATCGATGGTTATATTGAACTGTTTGAACATATTATGGTAAAATTAGCGTATTTTTATGTACCCTATCCAAACACTAAGACTGGACGGCTCGAGAAAAAAAAAGGTATGATATGACAATTACCATTAATTTTTGTTCACGAGTTGCAACCTAGGCTATATTATATAACATATACTAACTGGATAAAGTTTTGTTTTAAATCATAAGTTATATTTTCCCTCGTTATAATTTTCCCTATATCGCTGCTCACCCTACCAGTCAATTATGTATACTGTGGTTATAATTATTCATGTAATGTCCGCCTTTAAGCTATAATACAAGAGGGGGGGGTCTCACTATGTACCCGGTTTCGCATTACAGCATTAACGTGATTCAGTAACCATTTAGTCTCTCTGTATTTCATTATCTATTCTAATTCCAGGACGAGTGTCGACTCCTCGTAAAGAAATGCCAGCTATCTACTGAAATGACTGCCAGAATGTGGTCCTGTCTCAGATCCTTCACCTCACTGAATCATCTCACCATCTCAGACTCCTCTCTCAGTTTCCCCTCATCTCCTCCTGAGCTTCCATCCGTCACAAAGCTATCAGCCGAGAGTGTGACGTCACAAAGCTATGAAGGTCTGCTCTCATCGCTTCCTTGCTTGAGAGTGATCGATATCACTATCGATGATGCAGAGAGAGACATACCTCAGATCACGGCTGGTCTTCGTCGGACCGGAGGACAGCAGCTCACACGCATCAAGCTTGCAGCACCGTACTACTGGCTCCCATCAGAGAAGAAGAGTGTATCGAGAGAGACGATGAGAGGACTGGGTCTTCTGATCAGAGAACAAACCAAGAACCTGCAGCGGCTAGGTCTGGATGAAGTGAAGTGCACAGACGAGGAAGACTTGGTTTACCTCATCGAATGCTGCAGACATGTGAAGACGATGTCAGAGCTGAGGTAGGTTTATGTTCAAATCTTGTATAAAATAGATTAAAATCCTACTAGACGATCCTGTTTAGTTAATCTGTCGTGAGAAAGCATAATGGTACGAATGCATGAAAGGATGCAAAGGTTAAAACGTGGGTGTAACCTCCAAGTTTTGGACTAAAAGTTAGGATGGGTTTTGTTTGATTATTGCTCTCAATTGTTATTTTAGAATTTTCAATGTACAGTTGCAATGAATAGAATTTGAATACATGTATTGTTGCATGCATTAGTATGAATCGTAGGAAGCTAAAATAATGTAGGGTCTATATTAGTCAATGTTGACTTTAAACAAAATCATATGCTGATAAAAAAAAATTATCATTATTATAAATTTTCATTATTAGTTATTATCATTGTTATAACTTTTAGGTCTAGAAGTCTAGTTTATAATTGTTATTATTATTAATATCATTTTTGTTGCCACTACTATCATCATTATTATCATTTATTATTGCGTTTACTATCAGTATCAATATTTCGGGTTGCATTAGCTTTTTTTTAAAGCAGAATGGCGAATCGCCGAATACAGCGAATTTAAAAGTTTCGTGCTCTGCAAGGAACCGTTAAAGGCAAACTGTCCTTTTTTTTTAATAATTCTAGATCGTTTTTCGGATGCATCGTCTAAGCCTAGGAACTCCAAGTTTCATGAGGTGCCCCCCCACCCCCCCCCCCCTTCCAGCCTACATGTACGTCAGCTCTTACTCTTCGACTCAGAATTTGTGAATTTTCGTAGCTTAAACAATGCCAAGCTGGGGAAATTTAACTAATTTTCCCGGTTTTTTAAAGCCGAATCACTTTTGGCTTAAAACTGATGTTCGTTAGCTGAACTTTTCCTCGAATCAAATTTAAGCTGGAATTGATTTTGATAAATTTTAGGTTAAATGTAAGTGGCTCTGTAATCAAGGCTAGTCGATGTTGGGTCAATCGATCAACCACAAAATTGCGTCGCTAAACTACTGCAAGAGAGGTCCTCGAAAAGTAAGTAAATTCCGTTTTCTTCAAAAAAAAAAATCATTCTGTTAAAAAACTAAATTGTTATTTTGTTAGAAGGAAAGTATTCCTCTCATTTTTAACCGAACGATATTTGAAATAAATATCAACTAAAAGCATTCCCCAAGTGAGATAAACTTAGATCTAACTAGATCTAGATCTAGATGGACGAATTGCACCGGTTCATGCATTTCCGTCCCATTCATATAAATGCATGCATGTCCAACTGTACTTGTCTGAAAACGTTAAATATTTGGTTAGGACAGGTCCAAATTCATTAAGAAATATAGTTTATTCTTGAATTTGAAAACAAAATCAGTCTAGGCCTACCACGGGTTTAGGAATCATCGCGTTGTATGGTTGATGATAAGTCTAGGTCTAGACTAGACTAAACTAGGCCTAGACTCTAGTGCTTATTATTGTAGATTTAGGCTTAGTCTAGATCTAGGCCTAGATTCCAAATTATCTACTTTGTTTTTTGCCGGTATATAGTCTAGGCAGTGCGGTACACATTGTTTCATGTTGATAATAACAATCAACAATATCATGTCATAACATTAACATGTCATGAAAGAAAATTGGACTCCACAGTGTCAGACCCAAGACCAAGTTAGATCTTGATTAAGATCTTAATGTAGATTTAGTCTACATGATACTAGATCTAGGGTAGATGTCTATCTAGTCTCTACATTGCACCCTTTGTGCAGGACTAACTTAAATCAGTTAGAAGTTGGAGTTCGTCCCTTAGTCCTTGATCTAGACTACTTACTTGTATTTTTGGGAGATCTAAATTGACAGGAGTTAGACCTAGATCTAACCTAGGCCTACATATAACATGTTAGCCTTTAGACTACATGTAAATGTAGAATGTTATGTAGTAGGCTCATGAGTCATGTATCGAACTCAATATTTTGTTTTCATTCATTTCATTTTCTTCAGAGTCGGAGATGGAGTGGACCTGAAATCATATCCAAGAAAAAGACCTCTAGACCTAGTCTAAGACTTCTCTCCCACCGTGTCTTCAACGGCCTGGACTAACTTTTCATCCTACCTTGTCCCCGATGAAAGGGTTTGGCTCTGCATAATGTAATCTGATTTAAGGTGTACTGCAAGATCCTACCGTGCTAAGTGGCCCTTTGATGTGATCTTCTTAGCAAAGTTTGAACACCGACATTACAATAAGGGTGAGGTTTTTTGTCTTCTTCTTCTAGACCTACATGTACATGTACATACAAAAAAATTACTAACTTGTTGTTGAGTTTTACATAGTGTTGATATTTATTTATGATAAAGGGTTAAGATGCCGGATATTAGATGCTACAATAACAAACTGAACATTCTGTGTTCTTAATTTAAGAGGAAGCCAACCATTACAGGTCAAAAACATAGATAAATTACTAAATCAGCCAGATTTTGATCAATATTGTTCATAGAATAGGGCAGCAATTAAAGTATAAAGATGTGATTGAAGAAACTCTAACGAGCATATGTACGATGTAAGCTGCTTTCTGTTTGTTATATACCATTTAAGGTAAATATTTCCCTTCTATTCCCCAGAGGGTAATTTTAATCAATTCTCTGTAGACTCTACAATGGGATTTGGTTCAAGATCAGAGTATCCAAGATTAAGATAAGACTGTTGTAGAGTCAGATTACAAATGAAAGCTCAAGTTCAAGGTCAACACATTCAAGATTAAGATTTTGAAATAATGTTTGGGATCAAAATCAAAATCAAGAAGAGTCCAAAATGTTTATTATAACAAAAAAGGTTCCAAGTTCCATAGTCCAATTAATACAATTATCACATTTTTTATAAAACTTTCAATGTGGTTAGTGACATAGTGGTTTGACCCAAACACATTTAAATTACAATTATAATCACTGATGAAAATGTATTTTTGTTCAGTTGAACACATTAGATTAGGTAAAGTGACAACTATTATTCTGAGAAGTATTTTCGCTCTCTTTATGGTATATGTATTTCTCTGTTTTAAATCTTAGGTTGCAAAGTAAAGATCTGTGGCATCTACATGAAACGCAAACTCATGGCATCTGGACTTTCATACCTAAGGTCTTGTCCATCTCTTCAAGTTGAAAAGGTACGCGGAATCCGTTAACATAATTGATCTTATTAGGATGTTTTGTACCTCTCATCATTGCCACGACCCTACAGCAATCAACAAGCAAGACAATTTGAAAAAAATTAAGTACATTTCTCATAGTCCTTGTCAGAGGTCTAATTCCGATCTTACCCAATCTATTGTATCAAACATACACAAATGGTAATGAATTTTTTTTTCTTCAAAAGCCTAAAAATAAATAATCTGTTCTAACTAAAACTGCTTTTGTATCAATATTAAAAAAAATATATATATTATCTTTCTACTTGATGTATTTTCCAATAAAAGACATTGACATGACTAGAAATACAAAAGTTGTAGATAGATTGAAAAATTACACTAGTATTTATTAATATTTGTATTACATAACTTTCAATTTCAAATTCTAGACTGCAGAGCCTGAATCCCCTGCAACATTATGCTTCATATGAAACATCAGCCAGCCTACAGGTACAAGCTCCCTTTCCCAGCTCTAAGCAAGAGGGACCACAATGCTAAACAGATCGTGGACTGGTCGCTTTCTCATTTAACTACGACTTCCAGTGAAACAGATTATCAAACTAACTCGTCTGAATATATTGAAAGTGCTCCAGTCCGTGTACTAACATTTGACATTGAGTATCAGAATATTGGTAAGATTTCATCAAGTAATATTTTAAAGGAACACTCAAAACTTTCTTGCTTTCTCAATTGTCATATAAACATATAATTATCTTGTTTACACTTTAGCAACCCTTCACAAGGTCTATTTAGTAACAGCACCAGACAGAGGAGAGCGTATTATCTTGTTTACACTTTAGCAACCCTTCACAAGGTCCATTTAGTAACAGCACCAGACAGAAGAGAGGAGATAGAGACTGGTGCACTTTTAATATCTTCAGATGAGTTCATTTGAAAATCTGTTTCACTAGAAGTCGAAGTTAAATGAGAAAGCGACCAGTCCTCTTGCTAAACATTTTAATGATACTTCCAAGAATTCTATTCTTTTAAATAGAATTGTAGAATCTTGCTTAAGAAAAAACAAAAAAATACAGTTGAAAGATAAAACTAAAGTTCTTATCCAAATTAAAGTTTAATATCTTGCTATTTTTTAAAGTGTTGTTACTGATCTATAAATCTATGATTCTGTAATGGAGGTTATTGTTTCTAAATTTACATTCCATAGATAATTATCTGTTCATGGTGATGAATCTTAAAATATCAATTTAGAAATTTCAAAGAAGCAAATTCATCTGAGCAGCAGTGGACAAATTTGAAGACCTATTTTGAACTTTTCGTAGAGGTTCTGTTGTCATGACACTGTGTCGATAATTACCTGTTTATGCCTCAACTGTATATTCTTATTCTTTGCATAACAACAAATTCAAAAGAAACAACCGAACATTGTGATTGCAGTGAAAACAGACTTGTCTGGCAAGAAATAATATATCAACTCTGATTTATGTTGTTCTTAGAAATCGTTCAAAGCTGATAGGAAAAAATGATAATTAACTTCATATAGACGAACTGTTGTATCAAGAAAAACATTTTAACCAACTGAATGTCCTTTAACATGACAATGTGTATAACCTTTTATATAGATTAACAATCATATGGGTAAGACCAATCCTAAACACAAATATTACTCTGTTAATCTCCACCAATTTACATCGACTAGACAGTGGTAGATATTAACTACAATAGTTTTAACAATTTGCTATCACTTTAATAGCAGTAGGCCTACTTTTATTTGTGTCATTGAAAATATTCTTATTGTATCCCTTGAATTAATTTGCTTTTGCTCATCATATAACAAATGTGGATTTTCGTGCAATAAAGCAAACAAATAAGGATTAGACTTTAAAGCTTGAAAATCTGTGTAAATTCTTTTTTGTATTTGAGCAATGTACTGTTTGTCATTTAAAAAGAAAAACGGGTTGGGGCACAGAATGAATGGATGAGATTGGACGTTAACGCATTGTAGTAATTATGAAATGATGTGATTCAATGATGGTGTGTTTGTTTGATAGGGAGTATTCAAATAACCTAGCATTGCTTTTGTTAGAATCCAGTTTTTATGGTAATTATGGTAATGAATGGCCCCAATTAGGCTATTAATTTTGTACAGAATTCTCCTTTTGCCGATACATTCCCAAATTGAAGTTGGCCGTCATTTACGCCATTCAAGTAAATCAATGCTGAACATATCGGATTGCTAGGATATTTTTTTTTTCTTGTTTTTTGTCTCGCCTGCGTAGCAAAAAAGCGAGACATAGGCGCCGCTTTTCCGGTGACGGCGACGGCGGCGACGGCGGCGTCAACATAAAAAACTTAACCTAAGGTTAAGTTTTTGAATTTTTGATATAATTTTGAATGTATAAGACCTTAGTCAATGAAACTTGGACTATAGGGTTATTAAGTATCCCCAATCATGTGAGTTGAATTTCAGGTCACAAAGTCAAAGGTCATTTCAGGTCAACAGACTTAGACTATGTTGTGGCATCATTATCGAAAACTTAACCTAAGGTTAAGTTTTTGAATTTTTGATATAATTTTGAAAGTATAAGTTCTTAGTCAATAAAACTTGGACTATAGGGTAATCAAGTATCCCCAATTATGTGAGTAGAATTTAGGTCACTAAGTTAAGGTCAAAGGTCATTTTAGGTCAACAAACTTAGACTTTTTTGTCGCATCAACATCAAGATTTAGAAATGTTAACATATTTTCAAAAGTGTTTGTTCAAATTCCATGAAACTTGTACCCAAGAGTTATCAAGTATCACAAGTCATATGACACAAATTCCAGGTCACAAGGTCAAAGGTCATTTTGGGTCAGTAGACTTGGATTATGTTTTCACAACTTAATACGAGAATAAATGAATCAATTTTTCTTATTTGTTCATGATTCTTATAGTCCGGCAGCCATCTCGATATACCTTGTTTTAGGGTCTATAGTTTTTTTTGTTTTGGATTATAGTTCCTTAGACCATCAGTTTGAAGAATCCGATTGCTGACACTCTGTCAGCATTGAGCAATTTGAGATATGTGACGTCATACAAAATGACCGCTAAAATCCCCTTTTTAATCAAAATTAATGATATAAAAAGTGTTAACAGCATTTTACTACATTAAATGGCAGTCAAATATCTTGATTTTTTTCTAGAATCATCAATAAATAAAAATTGCGATGTTGTATGATCACAAATGATATGTAAATTTGCATAATTCAGAATGGCGCCCTCTATAGACACATTAAATTGCATAGTTCAAAATGGTGGCCAAATACCTATTTCTAACATGAGATTATCATATGGCATGATTCAGATGCACTGGATACAGTGAGTACAAATTGTGCTGCACATTTATTTTTTTATTTTGTAATTTAATACTCGAAGAAAAGATTGAATTTAATACTCGAAGAAAACACGATTGAATGTTATGCTCTCTTTCCCATAGATATGAGGTGGCATATGGTGATAAATGCCCGTTTTCAGTGACAGGGTAATAAGAAACTAGATTTGTATTCTAAGGTACTAGACTCTATTATATGAACCTAAAAATTACGAACTATCAATACGATACAGGACTATATCCGATTATAAGTTTGCATCAAAATCTTGAAATTTGTTTAAAGGCCCTCTAAAGTGTTGGGAACCCTAACATATTCCATGCGGAAGAGGGTGTCATTTAACACTTAATTCTGCAAAAATATTCAAAACAAATGTGTTCGAAGTGAGGTCGTGACTGTAAGGCGTGCTTCCACACACATGTTTGCAAATGAGCTCTCTTAACATTTTCTACAAACGCTTCAGTAGTTTGAGGTAGTGAGGCAAGGTTTGGGGTGTTTGTAGCTCCTATTCTTCGGACCCTTGATAGCCACACGTTGATACGAGCCTCTGACATTGAGCTGGTGGTTGACTGTCCATAACATGAAGCAAAGAATTGAGTAGGTTGAGTGATGACATAATTATGACCATGCTGTATCAACATTGCCAACTGAGTTTAGTCGTAAGGGAGTCGAATCTTCTGCTTCATCAATTTCAGCATTGTACCCTTTCCAATGCCAAAGTATGCCCAAAGAGTGCCGCAGCCCGTCAACGCATGTCCTGCCAACATCGATGGAATGATATCTCCTAACTTGTCTACAGTGGCAGGAACATCAATAACAGATCGCTCTTTGATGGGCTTCTCCATGGTCATTGGCGTTTTATAAGTCCGTCATGTAGATCATAGGAACTTTTAGATTTACACGACGAGAGCGTGGACTGCCGCGTGTGACATTGTGTAAAGGCACTGGGCCGTGCCCGGCAGTGCCTTAAAAGGACGTCACATTACCTTAAAAGGATGCCACACATGGCGGTCTACGTTCTCGTCGTGTAAATCTAAAAGTCCCTACTGATGCAAAAGTAGTACATGGACGTCTGTGTCATCCACTAGGACCCTAACATACCTCTTCTCAAGGCATTAGCAGCAATTCGAATCGCTTGCTGTACTATGATGTTGCCTGCTTCTTCATAATTATGTTGTGGACAGACCTTTCCTTGGCATGAAATCACTGCCTGAAATCACTTCAACAGGAACCTCATCTTGACGGGAATGACCAGCTTGTGCTTTTGCCTATTTCTGAACACCCAATCATCCTGCAGACTCGCGCATATATGGTGTCGATCAACTGTAGTTTGTTGTCACTAACAGTGAAAAAGATAGTGAAGTTAGCAACACTAGAGATATGTTTAAACACATCAAGTCACTGACCAAGAAGCTCGGTAGATATCAAGAGACAACTGGCCATGGCTAAAACATCGGCCTCAACACTGTCAAATATCTGGAAGGACAGGAACCTCACCTTGGCCACTAAGATCCGTGTAATGAAGGCATTGTTTTTCCAAGTAGGAACTCTATGGCTGCGAAACATGGGCATTAGGAAAGGCTGACAGGGGAGCAATATCTGCCTTTGAAATGTGGTGTTGGAGGAAGCTACTTGGGATATCATGAAGAGATTACATCACCAATGGACATAATTAATGTCCATCATCGGAGATCAACCGCCACTTGCTACCAGGATTGACAAGTACAAGCTACAATAGTTTGGTCACGTTAGCAGAAGATCAGGAGACAACCTTGACAAATTATCATTCAAGGTACCTTTGAAGGAACACGTAACAAAGGAAGACTAAAGCTCAGATGGAATGACGGCCTTAGGGAAATCACTAGCCACCCTCTAAATACTAAATACACTCTAACGGATTGCAGGAGACAGATGCCGATCAAAAGGTCTCATCAAACGGGTCACAAGGGTGAGCCATGATGTATATGACAACGACGACGACGACGAACAGTGAGAGATAGTTTCTTGGAGGGCAGCAGTGACGCGGGACTCAGTTGGAAGACTCTCGACCCGTTATGATCTCTAGATACTCTTGGATCTGTCAAACACCAAGCAAACATCAGATTTTCATCCACAGTAGAGCACAACCATCAATGACTGTACAAGGTTGTTCCAGTGTCTCATGCCTGGCTGACATCTCAACTTTTGTCAAATTCTATAAGGCCGCCTTTGACATGGGAGTGCTCGTTGCCAGAATCATCAAAGAGTGCTGTTGGGAATGGTGAAAGCTCTTATGACAAAATGTCCTTGACATTGACCTCTCTTGAACTTGCCTGCAGTCCTATTACTCTGGAGTAGATCAACTTTTCATAGACTTTCGTACCCCAACATTAATTGATATACAGTAGGCTTGCGGGTGCACCATGTGAGAGAGAGGGAGGATTGAGGTGTCCTGAAAAGCAATTGGATTCTTGAAAAAGAAGCTTCAGGCAATCAAAATACATTCAAAAAAAAACTATAGACCCTAAAACAAGGTTAGCCCAATAATCTGGATTTGGCTGCCGGACTATTACATATTCACTTCAAAATGCTGATTATATTCAGAGGATTTCATTTTTGGGGCCTGCTAATGGGCCACCCTGCCTATAAATAATGTTCCAACCTCAATTTTTCATCTTATCGAATTGCGTAATGCAGGCGAGACCGCCGAGAGCGTTTCCCTTGTTCTTTTTTTTTTAATGGGTTACTCTCTCAGTATTGAACATGTTTTCCTGAGAGGCCCTGTACAGATTATAAGTTGGAAATACAGAGGAAATTGAACAAAGTTTAATTACATATTACCTATCATGTTATTGATTATTTTTTTCCTTCGTTTTTAAACATGATATAAACACACACACAAAAAAAAAGATAACTTGACCAGGTTATAAAGCAAAATAACATACTTCCTTTCGAATCGAAAACAAAATTGAAGCGGGAAAGCTTAAAAGAACCGTCTCGGGGAGAAAAAAAAATGATAACATGTATTTTAAAATTGATTTTAAAGCTTAAATCTGTTGTTTTTCATTATGAAACAGGCCCTAAAATCGAAGTAAATTTAAGGCACTTAAAATTGATCTGATTAATTTTTATATCAATTTTAAGGCCTCATGAACCCCCCCCCCCCCCTGATCTTTCAACTTCCCTCTCCACCTCCCGGAGTTTGTATTTTTTTGTCGCTAAACAAATTAAATGAGGCCTACAAAATTAAATCGTTCATGAGAAGAAAAAAATCAGATATTTTAATCCCAACATGAAAATACTAAGAGTATCATATTTTATCGCATTCTCTTTCTGTTTATCTTTCTTAATTTGTCGGTTGTTTGTATGTCTCTCTACTTTATGTATTCCTCTTTCTTTCTCCTTATATCCCCCCCCCCCTCTTTATCGCGCTCTCTCTCTCTCTCTCTGCTTCTTTCTCTTTACTCTAAGTTCCAACGCATCTTAACTCCATCACTCTGTTTTCTAAACATAGGTTATGGGGCTGTGAATCTGAAGAGGGCGGCAGACTGGAATCTCATCTCGAAGGTCTTCAAGCATCATCAACAGGCTACCTCAATGTGTCTCTTCGACATGTAAGTATCGCTCCACGTTGTGTGCACTGTACACGTTCACTATTTCTTTTTTTCATATGTATAACAACCGCTATGACACTCATATTGTTCTGTATACCATTTTTAATATTCAATTTCGAAATTTATTTCTATTTTAGGCCCACTTTCTTTGTTAACGTTTTTCAAGTGTTTTTTTTTTCTGCAAAATCATCCCATTTTGTTTGGTAAGTTTTTCAAACTCTTTCTTTATATTTTGGGTTCTCGTATCAGACTCTTTTGTCTCTGTTCCGGGTCTCTGTCTCAAATTTTGTCGATTTTTATCCCATTTCCTAGAAACCAGTTCTAAGCCAATTACCCCCTGGGCAATCACCCCCCCCCCCCCCCCCCCGCAAATTATCGACGGGACAACAAAAAAAGGACAATAATAATCATAATAATAATAGCTAGTTCTTATATAGCGCTTTTCAGGACCGAAGGCCCTCTCAAAGCGCTTTACAGATGTTATTACCCCCCG
Source organism: Strongylocentrotus droebachiensis (assembly GCA_035222895.1). Taxonomy (NCBI): domain Eukaryota; kingdom Metazoa; phylum Echinodermata; class Echinoidea; order Camarodonta; family Strongylocentrotidae; genus Strongylocentrotus; species Strongylocentrotus droebachiensis. Next base: position 86,553 of record JAVYIG010004868.1, read on the forward strand.
TGGACAAATACCCCCCCCCCCCCCATGTGGACAGTTACTCCTGAGGACAATTACCTCCCGATTTAACGGGTGGACTTCCCCTTTAATGAACAGGGGGGCCGAGGAGTAATTGTCCTATGTTTTTTTTCAGGGTTGGGTGTAATTGTCCTCGGGGGGGGGGGGGGGGTAATCGTCTACGGGGGTAATTTTCTGGGGGGTAACTGTTTTCTGGGGGTAATTGTCCTGATACAAAATGCTCAACAGAATATCGAAACGTTGCTAAATAGCATTATTTAACTGTTGATATATGTTTCTTCTCACCCATGTGTTTCTATCACTTTTCACATGTAGTTCATTTTGGTTTCCTCTGTCTAGATTGCACTTCTCGATTTTTTTCTCGATATTTCTTGTTTCGATGCTATGATTTTCAGTATGATTTATTATCTTTATTCCTTGCATGCAATTGAGAAGTTTCTTTCTGTAATCACTTCATTGTTCGGCTCTTTGTTGTATTTTATTGCGTATCCGGACACTACCCCCATGACATCCACCCCTGGATAACCACCCCCAGTCAACTACCCTCTAGACAACTACCCCCAGGACAACTGACCCCTAGACAACTATCCCCTAGGACAACTACCTCCTAGAACAACTCCCCTAAGATAGTTGTCCGGGGGGTATTTGTCCTAGAGGATGGTTGTCGTAGGGGGTAGTTGTCCGGGGTTAGTTGTCCGGGAGTAGTTGTCCTAGGGGGTTGTTGTCCGGGGTAGTTGTCCCGGAGGAAGTCCTAGAGGGCGGTTGCCCTAGGGGGTAGTTGTCCTAGGGGTAGTTGTTTTAGGGGGTAGTTGACTGGGGGTGGTTATTCGGGGGGCGGATGTCCAAGGGGTAGGTGTCATAGAACCATTTTATTGTGCTACTATCGTTATAACATATTCTCATTCACAAAGACTTATCGTGCTGCATTTTGGTTCAATTTTTGTTTTCTTCTATTTAATTAATTGTTATTCTCAGTTATCCTCCCACTCTTAATTCATTTTCTTAATTCTACCGCTGATTCTTTCTGTTTTGTATGTGGTATGTTTCTGCTTAAAAAGTGCTTCATGCCCGTCCCCCCCCCCCCCCCACTCAGTGTTAGTTAGAGTACGCATATGCGTGTTCGCTCCTTTTGAAAACACCCCCTAAGTCCGGTGTGTAAAATCAATTTTGTGTATGTACGAGCCGGACTTTGGTGCGTGAAAAGTACCCCTTTACCGGACATTTTGGTAACACGCATGCGGTCATTCCGGTCCCGAAATGGGGGGGGGGGGGGGGGGGGGGGCTTCATGTTTACGGAAGAAAAGTGTCACATTTTATTTTAGATAAGTGCCGCGTGTTCTTTTCAATAAGTGACCCGTCCCATTTATATGTGCCCTTATTCAAATTTGAAAGGAGCCATTTTTACTTTGACAAATGAACCTTTTCCTTTCTTATGAATCCCCTTTCCCCTTCTTATAAGTGCTCATTTACATCTATGATGTGTGCCCCTTTTAATATCTGAATGATTGACTGAAAGGTTTATTGAGAACATTCCATGATCACAGTCATACAACTGAAGTGACATGGATTTCAATACAAACTATGCACGTGTAAAAATTAAAAAATAAAATTATGCATTTGTCAAATGGATATAGAACACTGAAAAAAATTAAGAATAAGAATACAATTATGATTCATTACAGCTGCCTGTACACATTATTCAGCATTAATGAGAAAAAGAGGAAGCGAAAGGCAGAGGAGAGTAGTAGAAGAGTAGAGAACAAAGCTAAGCAGAGCTATCGAGGAAGAAAACGAGTTGGAGAGACAGAGGGCGTGTTCATGCTTCACTTTTTCTGGCCAGAATCAGGCATCTGTTACGCGTTTAGTTTAAAACACGGTTGCGTCCATGCTTACTTTTGTAGAATCACCGAAAAACGGAGATCACGATCGCCGATCGTAAACTCACAAAAAGATGCGTTTACAATTTGTAAACGCGTTTAAATGGGGTCAACGCACTGACCTCTAGTGGGTCTAGGCATGGACCATGATCTACGTAGCATGCGCATTTCAAGGTTGCGAATCAAGCTGCTAGGCCAATTAAGGCCACCAAGGGAGAATTGCCTGAAGGAGCCAGAGAAGTGAGCATGAACAGTACACCGTGGAACTGCGATTACGATGAGCGTTTACGATGAGCGTTACAAATCGCTCATTCTACCTTCAAAATCAAGCATGAACGCGCCCAGAGATGTAGAACAGGGTCGATAGGAGAGGGGAGGTACACCATAGGTTAATACATTGGCCATAGCTGTTATAAATCACATATCTATCTTTACTGACAAAGAATATATAGACAGATATATAACAGGTGAGGTATTGCAACACTTCTTGAATACTAAATAGGAATGAAATGAACATAATAGGGTGAAGGAAGAACAGGAATGTTAGAAGCGGAAAGAGGGAAACTAGCAAAGGAATAGAATGAGACCAAGAAGAAAGTGATGAGGGAGATAAATTTAGAGCGCGCGCGAAAGAGAGAAAATTTGTAGGTAAGAAGTTCATTCCATTCGTTCAATTCAAAATGGTTTATTTCAAATAAAACTTTCATCGCGGCGTTTAGCCGAATTACAAAAGTTTACAAACAAAATTAATAACACATAATATGAAAATTAAACGAGAACTTACCGTTTGAAGTTTAATTAGTATTTTATTAGTAATAGGAGGATGATATTACGTGTATGAGAGAGCCCGTTACTGCGCATGCGTCAATCTTAGTAGCACTGTGGACTGTGGTTAGAAAATTTTCGAGAACTAACTTATGGTTTGAAGCACATGGGAGGGTGAGGAGGGACGTAATAATAACCCAACTGGGTTAGACATCAACATAGAAATGCTCCACAAAAAGGAGACAGTTATAGCAATAAAGCATACCATATATATTATGAAGCAGCAGAACAAACTTGTCCTGTTACTGGCTTAGGACGGCCTGAGAAAAGGTCCTTCCACCATCCATCGGTTTGTTGTAGAATTTACTGAATGTCTTTTCATTCGACCAGCCCGTCTGATTTAGAATAGCTTTTACTGGTAAGTCACTGTTCTTTGCCGCTGATGTTGATGCAGCTCGAGTAGAGTGGGCTTTGTACTTGGCTGTGTCTATGCCCGCTGAACTCATAACATATTTCACCCAACGGGATATTGTCTGAGAAGAAACCCATTTGTGTGGTTTCTTATAACTGATGAACAACCTCAGCTTCTCTGATCGACGTTGTCCTCTTTATATAGTACTTTAAGTATCTTACAACACAGAGCCTCCTATCTGGAGGGTAAGCTTCAAGGGTTACAGATGTATCTAAATTCCCTGGTTTAGACTGTTTTAACAGTTCTTCAAAATGAAAGGTGACTGCATTGTTGGATAAACTCATTTTGTCTAGATGCATGAAGTGGAGTGTTGAGACACGTTGTGCAGATGTCAGCGCGATAATCATACATAGTTTCAGCGTTAACATTTTAAGAGTCAAGGAGCTCGCTGGTGAAAGAGAGCGTAAATAATTGAAGACTGTGCTGACATCCCATATTTCTTTATATCTTGCTGTGGGAGGGCGAAGTTGAAAAACGCCTCTCATGAAACGCTTGACGAGCGGATGAGTTCCCATTGAATGTGGGGTGTCCAGCAAAACCAAAAAGGAAAATAAAGCACTCCGTGCACAATTCAAAACATTATAACCAGCATTATCATTGTAGTATAGCTTGCTTAAGAAGTCTAATACAGCAGTCACATCTGCATTCAAGTGATCCAAGCCAAATGTATCACAGAGACTTTTCCACTTTTTCATGTACGTCGCATATTGTTTCTTTGTTGACCTGCGCCATGAAGAAGTTATTATCTTTATCGTCCCAAGATGGAGACCTCTGTCCTCTAGGGGTTTGGTGATAACCTGCAGCAGATAAGATCAAGGCAAGAATGCAAAGGATGAGGTTCATTTGTGATAGGTTGTGTAAGGAGTGACTTACTTCTTGACAAAAACAAGGGTTTCCCAACAATTATTTTCTTGAGAAGGGGAAACCATGCTTGAGTGGGCCAATCTGGGACCACTAATATGCCTGTTGCTTTCTCCTCGTTAATTTTTTGGAGGCATTTTGTGACGAGGCAAAATGGTGGGAAGGCATAGAAATCTAACCCTTTACAATTAAGGGTAAATGCATCTACTGCTACAGCTTCTGGGTCAGGCAACCATGAAACATAGTCCTCTAATTGTTTGTTGAGCCTAGAAGCAAACAGATCAATTTTGGGATGACCAAAAAATTGCACAATTTGTTGGAATGCATCCATATTCAGCATCCATTCTGTCCTGTCATTAAAAGACCGTGACATTTTGTCTGAGGCTGCCGTGACCCAAATATCTCTTTCTTTGCACCACATCCACAAGTCTTTTGCGGCCTTATTACAATCATTTGACCTAGTGCCGCCCATGGAATTGATATAAGAGACTGCTGTGACATTATCTACACGCACTAAGATATGCATACCATGTAAATCTGAGCACAATGATTGAAGACCCAGTAGGGCTGCTCGAGTCTCAAGATAGTTTATTCGATTATCCTGAGCATATAGGAGCTCGATACTGTTCCACCTGCCACCAGTGTTAGTTGTAAGATCTGTTGCCCCCCAACCGATACCACTAGCATCTGTGCGAATTTCGTGTTGTGGTGTCGACTGTCTCAAAGGTGCGAATGTCATTTGCACATTGTCTATCCACCACCACAGTTCACATTTGGCTTCTGGCGATAAAGTCATCTTTCTATCAAAGTTACCCCTATTCCTTTTGAGTGAAACAATCTTGTCTTTCTCTAAGGCCCTGTAAAATAAGGAACCATATCTCGTGGCAGGTAGAGCAGCAACGATTTCCCCAATAACCTTGGCTATACATGCCTTATAGAAGGGTTTTGAGTCTGTAGCAACTCAAAACACAGGTTCTTAATGTTTAGGGCCTTTTCCTCTGGCAAGGTCATTATCATTTTCTCAGTAAAATCATAGTCTGATGTAGGGAAATTTGGGCGTTTTTGTTAACCATGCAGGAATAGGACACACGAGGAGTTTTGGAGTTTGAGGGTTTGTTTAATTGACTATTGCATTAAGGTTGTGCATTTACTTGCAAAATATTGACATGCTGTTTTAATATGCAAAGGGTGTCATTAATGGGGGGTGATATTTCTAAGTATGTTTGAACTAGTGGGTATTTTTGTGAGTTGGATTAACAGTTTGATATGTGTGTTTACATATTGTAATTTGGAAACCATGTTGGCTTTATATGATGTATATGAAGTTATTGTAAATGTTTTAGGGCTGGGCAGCCATGTACGTGTGTGTGACTTGGAGGGGAACGTATATATGACGAGAATTTCTTTTTTTTTTTGTTGGTTTTTTGTTGTTGCGATCTTATGGGACAGATCGTTTCAGTAGGGGAGTTTGTAATGATATGGATATTCTCGTGTTTACGTTTTCCTCAAAAGTTCATTGACGTACATGTACAAGGCAAATTCCTGGTAGATTTCGCTAGAACTATTTTTACAAAGATACATGGTGAATTCCTTGTATGCTATTTTTAACACCTGTTCCGAGACGTTGCGCTCTTAATTTTGGCTCTACTTTTTCGGCTTGGCCGATTGGATTAGGTGTCGCTGGGCGTGTCGCCACAGTTGACTTAAATTTAATTAGGCAAATTTGGGAAATAGATTTGTATTACAATTGGAAGGGTTTTTCCTTGTTGCCGGGTCTGTTCACACTATCGAAATAGTATGAGAGGGGAAGTGAGGATTACAGGTGTGTAATAGCCAGAAGCATGTGGGCTCGCTAGTGTGGACGGACTTAGCAACATTTATCCCTTTTTATATTCATTGAATTAATTTCCAGGGTTGTTGGGTCTCCGGGTGATTTGCATCTCTTGTTTGAAAGATTAGAATGTAAGAGACACAGGTGGGTGCGTGAAAGAAGTATGTGAGGAATAGAGATGCGGATCATACGGAGCGCCTTATATCCGGGGGGGTAAATTCGCCAAGAAATATAGGACCTTTTAATACGGAAACCAATTATGGGTGGATTGATATTACGCAAAGCGTCTGTGTGACACGCCTCAATTTTTGGGAGGACGAGGCGTGTCAGTTCGGGGGGATAAAAACCGAGTTGCGTCTCTGGAGCGGGACCTCTTTTCCGTTACGATACCGACATGAGTTGCTAATTTGCTTCAATTGGGTTGCCCAGCCCCAAAACATGAACTTCGTGATTTATTAATTCTACGTTTATTTTAATAAATCTTCAACTCCAATCAAGAATTTGTTTTAGTGACTTTGATTTATCTTCGTTTTCTACACTTCAAGAACTAAAGTTATACTTTAACATTTTCTGAGTCGGTACTAGGCGGGGCGGCTTTGGCCACCGGGCCGTCTCGCCGTGGATCGCTTCATTAAGAACGAAACCTAAAAAGGTTATTTCTTTAACCGGTGTAACACAGACTTCTCTGGATGGATTAAGAAACCAAGTTTTGAGAAACTTTCTACAGCAGCCTCAACTGCCTTCTCAGAATCATGCTTAGATCCTGCAATAATGAGGAGATCGTCTAGGTAGCTCACTACCATGTGTCCTTGTTCTCTCAATCCCGCTAACAAAGGTTTGAGTAGCTTAGTGAACAATCTAGGGGCCGAGCACAGCCCATTGGGCAAAGCTTTGAATTGCAAATGTTGGCCTTGCCAGAGGAATTTCAAGTACTTTCTGTGGCCTTTATAAATAGGAACTGAGTAATAAGCGTCTTGGAGGTCGACTGAAGCAAAGAAAGAATTTTGTGTGATAAGTTGCCTTGCTGTGTGAACATTTTCCATTTTAAAATGCTGATATGGTAGGTAGTTGTTCAGATCTGATAGATCTAGAATAAGACGAAGACCACCATTCTTTTTCGGTCTAGAGAAGATATTTGACACAAACTCCCTTTCTTCACTTTGACAGGGTTCAATAACATTTTTCCCACAAAGCTTTTGTATTTCATTTGACAAAGCTACTTCTTCCTCTTCACTACACTTGAAGGTGAAAGGGAGATACTTTCGTAATGGTGGTAACTTCGCACTATCAAAGTCAATTTTATATCCTTGCACAGCATTTAGAATGGAACAATCTGAGGTGATTTTGCACCAATTTTCATGAATTGCTTCAGTCGGCCTCCAACAGTGGGCTTAGAACTAGGGCAAGTAAATGAGTAATTTCTCACCTCATCAGGAGTTACTTTGTCCTGTGAGCTTGTTTGTATTGTGCACGTGGCAGGTTGGCAGGTTGTTTCTGCTGCCTCTGTTGATTGTTGAAAGGCGGAGCCTGTCGATTCTGCCACCGGGGTCGCTGGCCTAAAAAAGGCATACCAGCATCATTTGATGGTGGCCGTGTTGCAGTAGCTGGTGCAGCACTTCTTTTCCACCCAGCTTTGGAGTATCGTGTGCTTGTTCCAGGGGCAGAAGAATTGAACTTGTGTGTGCTCTGTCCTGAAACCCGATTATAGGGGTGATACTGATTGCTATGCTGTTGGTTGGATTTCCAAGGACCTTTTATCACCCCTGCAGTGGCTTTCTGCTCCTCATTGAGCTCTTTTACTTGTTTGCTCAAGTTTCCAAACAGCAAGTCAGTGACTGGCGTGGTAGGCTTACAAAGATGCCGAAAACAAGAGTTCAGGTCAGGTCTTATGAACTCCTTCCTCAGAGAGTTTATCTCAAAATTGGCATTGTACAAGAGTGCTAAGGCATCCTGCTGACCTTCAGTAATTTCCGCTGAGGAAAGCGTGTGTACAAAGGCATTTAGCCCACGCGATAGAGATTTTTGCACTTTTTGCAGTCTGAGATCTTGGTCTTGGTGTGAGTTGGCAGATTATCCCAGATCGCTGGGTTGACTTTTGGTGCATCGAGAAATCTGCAATTACTAGGCAGATGGTATCTCGCAGCTGTGTCTTCAAGTACTTTCTGTTCTAGCTGGTGGCTAAGAAGGTATGTTGTCGACTCTGCTATTCCATCGTCGACAGGTTCATCAATATCGGTAGAGAGGGCAAACTTTGCTGCGATTGGAGGTACAGACATTTCAACGTGGAAATCACTGTCTGGTAAAACTTCTCTACCATCAATCTGACCCGACTCTAATTCTTCTAGGTCTGAATCACAATAATCATAGGTCCCGGTGGGATCCACAGATGTGATATCAACACGTGGTTGAGGTGTAGGTGTGCCTCGCCCGTGGCGATCACCAGCTCTCACGTCAGTTTCAGTTTGACGACAAATTTCCGCCCGTGGTGGAAGAGCTTCTAAGACTTTGGACATCATGTCCCCAATTTTAGTCATGCGAGCAAGAACATCGGGATTAGATTTTGTTGTACTTGTCGTTTTCTGTTTTACAGATTTGCTAACGGTGTTAGACTTTGCAGGTTTATCACTCCGCTCGCGCTCCCCCGTAGAGGTAGTGGACTGAATTGGCTTGCCCCCGCCCGTGGCGGCCTGGGAAAGGGTTGCGGAAGCGGCGGCACCACCTGTAGTGGCTTTCCCACCGGACACTTTCGACGCCGATTTTTCCATGGAAAAAAGCTTTCTGTTCACCGATCGAGTATTTAACAGAAGCTATAATGTGTATTTCGTCAAACTATGGTAAAAAACGCTACTATCAAAATGAAGTCCGAAGATGATTTAGGATAAAAAAAATAAGCCGAAAACAGGGCTCAGTACGACGCCATGCAAGCTGTAACGTAATTGACGCATGCGCAGTAACGGGCTCTCTCATACACGTAATCTCATACGATATTACGTAGTAAAATGTAATATATAACATAGCATAACATGATATATTGAATTTGTAAAATAAATCAGTATACATACGAGATATATAGCTTATTGCAACATATGGAAACATAAATTAGAAAGAAATCTGAGTTAAATAGCATTAAATAGCACTGAAATCATGTGAAAGAAGGACTAAAGTAAGCAATAAGCGGTAAACGGAGCAAGTGTATGTGGTGGAAAAAATCGAGAGTAAGACTGAAAGGTGAGGAGTAACGTTTGCAAATACACTGTAACTTATTGAAATTAAGAGTGGGATAGATTTACAGAGGAAGATTGTTAAAAGGCTGAGAGGGGAAAAGGTGTAGGAAGTAGTAGTAGAAAGCGACAATGGAAAATTCATATAAGAGGATACGGGAAAGAAGGGAAAGAAAGAAGAAGAAAAAGTCATGAAACAAATACAATACTTAATTGGTATGAGTGTAAAAACAGGCAAAGGCAAGGCAATCAAATCAAAGAATGAAGGAAGAAGAAGAAGGAGAAGGGAAAGAAGAAAGAAAGAAAAAAGGAAAAAAAGAAAATAAGTCTAGAATAAAGAAAAGAAGAAATAAAAGGAGGACAAAAGGGGGAAAAGGGAAGAAGAAAAAGAGGGGTGTGAAAGAACAACAAAGCAAAACAAAACAAAAAAAGGTGATGAAATTGCCGAGCCTGAATGGTACAAGAAAAGGAGGATCATTCATCGTTTACTTTGGTTAAGTGTACGTATGAGGTACGGAATTAGACTATTTTGCATTCGTTTAGTTTTACATCTAAGTTCAGGAATTTGGGGTTTTCGTTTTAGTGTTCTAGTATTATTTTCTGGAGGGAAATACTGTTTGAATTGATCGGTGTAGAGTAGGGTCTTTTGGAAGAACGACAAGCACAAACTCTTTCTTCTATCAGAGAGAGATTCGATTTTCAGTTCATCTAGGACAGTGTCATAAGTTGAGTAACGTGCACCGATAATCACTCTCAAAACTCTCTTTTGGACTCTTTCTAACCTGGTGATTTGGTTTTTGGTGAGGCCTCCATTCCATACAGTATTGGTATATCATAGTAATAAATAGTTCGCTATGTTATTATTGTTTCGTAATTTAACGTTGAATTGGAATTAATTAAACAGTAGGAGGTCGGAGGAGAAGCAGTGGCGTAATGAGGTTTATTCGCATCACCACCCGACTCTTACATGTTTAATACATGCAGGCCCCGCGGAACGTTTTTCAAAAAGTGTGGGGGGGGGGGGGGGCTAAAGTATTTACGATCAGGTAGAGCGTAGCTAGCGGAGTAAATGGAGCGTAAATTGGCGTGGGGCCCAGTGTCGGTGGGTCAATGTCGCTATTCATAAGGACCGCTATTCATAAGGTCCGCTATTCATAAGGTCCATTATTCATAAGGACCGCTATTCATAAGGTCCGCTTTTCATAATTGGAGAAAAGGGTCATTATTCATAAGGGTCATTATTCATAAGGACCGCTATTCATAATCAAAGAAGAGGGTCGGTATTCATAATATTAGAAGAGGGTCGCTATTCATAATAGGAAATCGGGGTCGTTATTCATAAGGGTCCCTATTCATAATATTACAAAAGGGTCGGTATTCATAACACAGAAAGAGGGTCGCTATTCATAATACGAAATGAGGGTCGCTATTCATAATACGAAATGAGGGTCGCTATTCATAATGCAAAATGAGGGTCGTTATTCATAAGGTCCATTATTCATAAGGACCGCTATTCATAAGGTCCGCTTTTCATAATTGGAGAAAAGGGTCATTATTCATAAGGGTCATTATTCATAAGGACCGCTATTCATAATCAAAGAAGAGGGTCGGTATTCATAATATTAGAAGAGGGTCGCTATTCATAATAGGAAATCGGGGTCGTTATTCATAAGGGTCCCTATTCATAATATTACAAAAGGGTCGGTATTCATAACACAGAAAGAGGGTCGCTATTCATAATAGAAGAAGAGGGTCGCTATTCATAATAGGAGTAGAGGGTCGCTATTCATAATAAGAAATGAGGGTCGTTATTCATAATAGAAGAAGAGGGTCGCTATTCATAATAGAAGAAGAGGGTCGCTATTCATAATAGGAGTAGAGGGTCGCTATTCATAATAAGAAATGAGGGTCGCTATTCATAATAGAAGAAGAGGGTCGTTATTCATAATAGAAGAAGAGGGTCGCTATTCATAATAGAAGAAGAGGGTCGCTATTCATAATAGGAGTAGAGGGTCGCTATTCATAATAAGAAATGAGGGTCGCTATTCATAATAGAAGAAGAGGGTCGCTATTCATAATAGAAGAAGAGGGTCGCTATTCATAATAGGAGTAGAGGGTCGCTATTCATAATAAGAAATGAGGGTCGCTATTCATAATAGGAGGAGAGGGTCGCTATTCATAATAGAAGAAGAGGGTCGCTATTCATAATAGGAGTAGAGGGTCGCTATTCATAATAAGAAATGAGGGTCGCTATTCATAATATGAGAAAAGGGTCGCTATTCATAAAAGGAGAAGAGGGTCGCTATTCATAATAGAAGAAGAGGGTCGCTATTCATAATAGGAGTAGAGGGTCGCTATTCATAATAAGAAATGAGGGTCGCTATTCATAATAGGAGAAGAGGGTCGCTATTCATAATAGAAGAAGAGGGTCGCTATTCATAATAGGAGAATAGGGTCGCTATTCAAAAAAGGAGAAGAGGGTCGCTATTCATAATAGAAGAAGAGGGTCGCTATTCATAATAAGAAATGAGGGTCGCTATTCATAATAGAAGAAGAGGATCGCTATTCATAATAAGAGTAGAGGGTCGCTATTCATAATACGAAATGAGGGTCGCTATTTATAATAGGAAATGAGGGTCGCTATTCATAATAGGAGAAGAGGGTCGCTATTCATAATAGGAGTAGGGGGTCGCTATTCATAATAAGAAAAGTGACCTGCCGGTTTCACAAATGAGGTATCAAAATATGCTCATCTGACCGTAATTAAATGCCTAAAACCCCCGAGCTTCCGGGGGCATGCAGACCCCACCAAAGGCCCGTAGGCAGGCCCCTGGAAGCTCATCTGACCTTATTTTAATGCTTAAAACACGAGAGCTTCCTTGACCCTTACCGGGGCTTTGCCCCTGGACCCCACGCCAATTTAAACAATATTGCCCAACTTTTTCACAGTGTATAGGCTAATGGTCCGGTCAAACTCCGTTTGTTTTCGATATTCAGAACGTTTCAGGAGATCAAGTTTTTGGATAAATCAAGTTAGGTTAATTAATATGATTATTAGTATCCTGAGGCATGATAATTCATGGAAAACTGAAATCTTGAAACTCTTCATTGGCTGATATTGAAGAGCTTCTGTGTGCCTGGATCTGACTAAGGCTATATAATTTGTAGTTCCATAAGTCCTACTAAAAGTTACTTTCTACAAAAATATTTTTTTCGTATAAACAATAACTAGTTTCTTAAAATAGCAAACTAAGTCCTTAAATGGCTATAATAATGAGCATGCTTTTTCTACTTAACGTGTCAGTGGTGTAGCCACGATAAGCTCAGTCGGGGGGGGGGGGGGGTGCAGGGTGGTGGGGCAAGATTTCCCACGAGCGGGACAAATGACGATAGGATTATGTGTGTTTTCCTTCTTGTTTTCACCGCTGTAGCGGGGGAATATATGAGCTAGATTATGGGGATGTCTATAATTATCAAAGCTTAAAAGTAAATTATTTTTTAAAAATACACAATACAGGGGATGCAACCGTTTACATAATGTCTTACGGTAAAAAAAAATCGTATCTGATTCTGAGTATCCAATTTCCTTACTTATATGGAATATATGTCGTGCGACATTGTATATTTACGAAAAGCTTGAATATGGTATATAATTTAAGTCCCTACAACCCCCTCTCTGTCGCTTTCTTTCTTTGCTGAGGATAAGATACATGATAGATCAACCCCTTGAAGGCAACACTGATACAACCCCACCGCCCTCACCCTTAAACACACACAGGCTACGCCATCTATGAACTACTTGGACGAGAATTGTCGCTAATATGTACATGTACCAAGGGAATACTGCCGGGAGGGTGGGCCGAATTGGAGGGGGGGGGGGCCAGGGGGGGGGGAGGGGGGGGGGGGGGCTGGTGACCGGAATGATGGGACACGTTCATTATCTAGGCACGCCTTTCTTTCTTCAGAAATGTGAGTTTTCAATAAATATTTTCTTCAAATGTTTGGGACCATGTGAATTACCCCAACCCCCCCCCCCCCCCGGCCTACGCTGTAGCCATGGGGTGTCCAGTATGTCGCTTTCTTATTAACATTTAGTTTATTGCTTATGTAATTTTGACTTTTTCGGTATTATGAATAGCGACCCTCTCGTCGCATTATGAATAGCGACCCCCTACTCCTATTATGAATAGCAAACCTCATTTCGTATGATGAATAGCGACCCTCTTCCCCTTTTATGAATAGCGACCCCTTACTCCTATTATGAATAGCGACCCTCTTCTCCTATTATGAATAGCGACCCTCTTCTCCTATTATGAATAGCGACCCTCTGCTATTATGAATAGCAAACCTCATTTCGTATGATGAATAGCAAACCTCATTTCGTATGATGAATAGCGACCCTCTTCTTCTATTATGAAAAGCGACCCTCGTTTCGTATTATGAATAGCGACCCTCTTCCCCTTTTATGAATAGCGACCCCTTACTCCTATTATGAATAGCGACCCTCTTCTCCTATTATGAATAGCGACCCTCTTCTCCTATTATGAATAGCGAACCTCATTTCGTATTATGAATAGCGACCCTCTTCTCCTATTATGAATAGCGACCCTCTTCTCCTTTTATGAATAGCGACCCTCTTCTCCTATTATGAATAGCGACCCTCTTCTCCTATTATGAATAGCGACCCTCTTCTCCTATTATGAATAGCGGACCCTCATTTCCTATTATGAATAGCGACCCTCTTCTCCTATTATGAATAGCGACCCTCTTCTCCTATTATGAATAGCGACCCTCTTCTCCTATTATGAATAGCGACCCTCATTTCCTATTATGAATAGCGACCCTCTTCTCCTATTATGAATAGCGACCCTCTTCTCCTATTATGAATAGCGAACCTCATTTCTATTATGAATAGGGACCCTCTTCTCCTATTATGAATAGCGATCAATTCGGCGTCATTTTTTCAAAAAATCTCACGATCTCCTGAGATATGTTATGCTAAGTTCACACCGACGCCGAATTGATGGCGCATTAAATCGGCGAGCAAAGCGGTGGCAAAGCGTAACAAAGCCTAATTAAAGCGTAAAGACCGTAATAGAGCGTGAGAAAGCTTTGAGCAATTCGGGACATTCGGCAAGAGCGCCAAATTTGTTTAAACTGTTTAAAAATTTGAGGCGATCTGTCACGAATTGCGTAAAGCGGGGAGAGCGTATTAAAGCTTATCAAAGTGTCACAAAGCTTATCAAAGTTTTGCTCAAAGCGTAGGAAAGCTTAACAGAGTTTAAATTGTTGGCGCTCTTGCCGAATGTCCCGAATTGCTCGAAGCTTTCTCACGCTCTATTACGGTCTTTACGCTTTAATTAAGCTTTGTTACGCTTTGCCGCCGCTTTGCTCGCCGATTTAATGCGCCATCAATTCGGCGTCGGTGTGAACTTAGCATAACATATCTCAGGAGATCGTGAGATTTTTTGAAAAAATGACGCCGAATTGATCGCCGATTTAAAGCGCGACATTCGGCGTCGGTGTGAAGCGCAGGGGTTTTAGGCAACTAATTACTCTCAGATGAGTATCCATGTGCCCGCGTTAGGGTCCTTGGTGGTGGTCCAGGGGGCCGAACCACCGGAAGCTCAGGGGTTTTAGGCATTAAATAACGGTCAGATGAGCATTCATGGGCCCGCCTTAGGGTCCTTGATGGGGTCCAGGGGGCAGAGCTCCCGGAAGCTCAGGGGTTTTAGGCATTTAAATACGGTCAGATGAGCATATTTTTATACCTCTTTGTGACACTGGCAGGTCACTATTCTTTCTTTCTATTTCTTTTAGCATAATTTTTCATAAAAGTTGGGGGGGGGGCGGAGCCCCGCCGTTGTGCGGGCTCTGACACGTAGGCTTCTAAATAACTGTATTTTTTAACCTGACTGTAAATTTAGGGATTTGTCATTTTCCAACAACGCATATAAAGTATAATTTACAGAAAAGTGAGACAAAATCCCGGAAAATCATGTCATTTCAGCAATATTTGTAAATCACTGGAATTAGAAATAAACCAGGTTTGAATTTTATTTGGGGGGCATAGCCCCCCCCCCCCCCCCCCCCCTCCCCACCAGTACGCGTGTGAGGAGAAGAAATACAAATAGAGAGAGAGAGGGGAGGAGAAAACTAGCAAAGGAATATGATGAGAATAAGAAGGGTACAAAGGGAGAGGGAGGAGGAAGAAGAGAGAGTGAGAGCGGGGGGGGGGGGGGGGGGGGGGTCGAAGTTAGGATTTTTGCGAACATGATGGATTTCTACAGCACGATTCGACTGTAACCCATTTAAGTATATCTTTACATATACAGACAATATTGAGCAACCGTTACAAAAGAAACTTTAGGATTATCTGCAACCGTCTTAAAATCACTCAGAACCAACAAATGAATTTAAATCGGATCGTTTTTTTTTTGCAACCTTCATTTTCAATAAAAACAGTGGTACACAATTTGCGATCACGACAATTTATACAGGATCAGCAAAGTTCACAAATCTACCACGCAGTTATTACAAACGTATATGGTGAGATGTAGATATATGGTAGAATACTCCCGATGAAGCGGAGCGCGTGCACTTTCATGTGCCGATTAGCAATTGAATCCAATGACCGGGGTAATAATATTTACAGTGTGAAGCGCATATAAATGTAATACTGAGCGCTTTACAAGTGTGACTATTGTTATCACTATTATCACTGTTATTATCATTGTTATGAAAAACGTAGAGGTTAGCTATAGATATATGGTAACATAAACATTTTTATTAATTACAGTCTTCTCCATTTATATCGAAATTAAATGAGATTTGTTTTGCAGGGTATATGTAAATACTGCTAACAATAATTGTTTTATCAAATGACGATTTATCATTCTCACTAGATACGGTAGGGCACTACTTCTGAATCTGTCAGTTTTACACTCTCTTAGCCTATCGCTGTGTCGGATGCTGCAGTTTTTGATCTGTATCGGGCAACCAGTCTTGAAATTTGTCTGAAGTGATTCTGCAAATGTTAGGCATATACTAAATGATTCCCTCAATCGCTTGGTGTTGTGAGCTCAGTCTTCTGGAGGGCATCGTTGTAGTTCACATACTGGTCAGAGAGAATAATCCGCAGGGTCCTTTTCTGGATCATTAATTTAGATGGATAAGTGCACCTTCTTTTGAAACGTGCCCATTTTCCCGTCTAATACGTGCCTTTCCCCCCTTTTGATACGTGCCCCCTTTTCACATGTGATCAGTGCAATAAGTGCATCTTTCCCCGTGGCACTAATGTTCTTCACCCAGGTGATGTAAATGATTACCCGGTAGGAAGAAATTCCTTGAATGCCAGAGCGCCTTGTCAGGGCTACTCGACTAATGCCGGGGTAATAATAGTAAAGCGCTTAGAAACTTTAGTATTGAGCACTATATAAATGTTACTATTTATATTATCTTTCCCCTTCTAATAATTGCCCCCTCCCTCCACCTTTGAGTGAACCTTGGGTATGAGAGGGGTCCCTTTTCACCTCTTTTACTTTGATCCTTCCCCCTATTCCTATCTAATAAGTTCTTTCTTGTTCCTTTTGATAAGACTTAGGGTGCGTTTAATCGACACTTTTTCACCCTATATAGAATCACGGTTTCTAAAGACGTTTAGTTTAAAACGCAATGCGTTCAAGCGATTTTTTCGTCGGTCGTAAAAATAAACGTGTTTAAAAACACAAACATGAAACGCTGAAAAATATTTTTGTATCATGATTCTGCAGAATCACGGTCGCTAAAATTCGATTGAACAAACGGAGTTCTCAATCATGATTCTTTGGCGTCATTTTCGTGGCCTGTTCCGGTTTGGGCAAAAACCGCGCGCCTGCTTTTCATGCAATTTGCGTTTACTATACCATGCTCTTTTTTGTGGCCTGTTCCGTTATGTTATTCCTTGTTTTCCTTCTATCATTTTCTCTTTATGTCTTCCTTATGTTATTCTTTGTTTCTTCCTTCTATTCTTACGTTATTCTTTGTTTTTTCCTTCTATCACCTTTTCTTATGTTATTCTTTGTTTTGTTATAAATCTATCAGTTTCTCTTTTGTTATTCTTTGTTTCTTCCTTCTATTCTTATGTTATTCTTTGTTTTTTCCTTCTGTCACCTTTTCTTATGTAATTCTTTGTTTTAATCATTCTATCACTCTCTCTTTCTGTCTTTCCTTATGTTATTATTTGTTTCTTCCTTCTATCACCTTCTCTTATGTTATTATTTGTTTTTATAATTCTATCAGTTTCTCTTATGTTATTCTTTGTTTTAATCATTCTATCACTTTCTCCTTCTGTCTTTCCTGATGTTATTCTTTGTTTCTTCCTTCTATCTCTTTCTCTCATGTTATTCTTTGTTTTAATCATTCTATCACTTTCTCTAATATGTTATTCTTTGTTTTAATCCATCTATCATTTTCTTTTTCTGTCTTTCCTTATGTTATTCTTTGTTTCTTCCTTCTATCACTTTATCTTATGTTATTCTTTATTTTAATCATTCTATCACTTTCTTTTTCTGTCTTTCCTTATGTTATTCTTTGTTTCTTCCTTCTATCACTTTCTCTTATGTTATTCTTTGTTTTAATCATTCTATCACTTTCTCTTATGTTATTCTTTGTTTTCATCATTCTATCACTTTCTATTATGTTATTCTTTGTTTTAATCATTCTATCGACTTTCTCTTTCTGTCTTTCCTTGTGTTATTCTTTGTTCCTTCCTTATATCACATTCACTTTCTCTTATGTTATTATTTGTTTTAATCATTCTGTCGACTTTTTCTTTCTGTCTTTCCTTATGTTATACTTTTGTTTCTTCCTTCCATTACCTTCTCATTCTTTGTTTTATTATTGCGATCTATGCTCAAAACAGCAGTCGACAGTCGGCCGTAAACAATTCCAGAAAGCGCGCGCCGAAGTTGACCTATACTTCCTGGGTCAAACTGCGCAGTGTAATGCGCAGTAGCTGGGCTCGAAATGAGCTAGAATCAGCGTTAATGGAAAATCGCTTGAACGCTTTCCCGCATTGACCTTGTAACGGCGTTTTGATTTGTGATTCATGTTTGTGATTCTAGCTTCGAAAAATCGCTTGAACGCACCCTTAGTGTCACCTTCTTTCCATTGTAATACGTGCCCCTTCTCATTTTGTAAATGCCTTTTTTGCTTCTGATACGCGCCCCTTTCAAATATGATAATGTTTCCTTGTTACTTTTGATAAGAGCCCCCTTTTCTTTCTCATGATTGCCGGTTCATAAGTCCACCTTTTATCCTACTGTCGCTAACGAACTTTTCCCTCTTGCGGTCATCTAAAGAACCATATCCATTTTTAGAGAATGTGAGCAGCTTTGAGTATCGTAGCAGGTACCCTATTTCTACCACCACAATGAAAAGCATTGAAGCCGGGGGAAAGGGCAGGTGGCATGAAAGACAATACATATCTCATAGCCTCCCTGTCATATGCCCCTCATTTAAAAGGACTGAGAGAACCTAAGAAGCAGTATTTCGGACAACTTAATGATAGGCTTGAGTTCTGGTAATGATAGAAAATAAATTCTCACAGAATCCAACAAAACTTACACTGAATGCTGAAGATTACGAATGAATGACATGTGCCAAACGATTTTGGTAGAGAATATTATGTAGGGGCTGAGTAATGAGCATAGAAATATAAGGAAATCAAGGTAAGAAGGCCCGATACCATGTGCTTAGCACAGGTGACTATGTGCAGATTAGAGCCGGGTTTTTATTGAAATTGAGTTTTCGTGAGGTTGTTCTTATTTTCCTCGTTTAAACAATCAACCTACTGCAGGCCAAACAATCCAGAATATGCGTTAATGACTATGTTGTGGTATAAGACAATGTCAAAATATTGTATTTTTTGCGTTAATATTAACCTTTGTAGGTGCCCCTTTTTCCCGGAGAGTTTCCTATATTATGGTGCCACCCCCCCCCCCCCCCCGTCCATAGTGAAGACGTCCCGCCACCTTGCTCTTTACTTGTACATATTCCTAAAATCAAGTAAGAATGCCCTTGTCTCTCCTGTTTTGTTATGTTCGTCGTATGCCTCTTCTTTTTGCTTTCAGTTTGGGTGTCATTTTTCACTACGTTAAAACTTTATAAGTTGCAAGTAATTTGTATTCAATATAGGTACTTCTACTTTTTTAAGGCTCTGAACATTTTATTTTTAATTATTCATTAGGTTAAGCAGTGACGTAAATATTGTGCCACCATCGCAAAATAAGAGAGAGAGAAAGAGAAACGAAAAGATTACGAAAATGAGAGTGTAAAGAAGGAGGAGGATGAAGAAGATGAATGAGAAGAACCTTCTCCATCCTCCCCTAGTCAATGGCATTGTTAATGTTCATTTCATCCACCAAGTATTTAAAGAGTGTAGTGAGTCCCCCAATGTGCCTAGACCCACGCCGAGCCACTTGAGTAATATAGCCCCTGTGTTTCCGTATGGTGTAAGCTCAAGATAAAACATAGACGTGTGTCCATTACCAGTTATCATAATAAAATAAAGATTCGAAAATACAAATTCGCTAACTTGTTGATGAAAGGATATATGTGAGCATTGGTTTCTTTCATTTTAGAATGTGGTTTATGCGCCTATGCCTACTTGTTTTCGTATGTTGATCATAAAATTGGGGTTCCACCGTTGTCCATAAGTCATTTTCTGCTTTCTGTAAAAAGACTATACTTTCGCATTATGACTCACGAATAGCAAATGAAAAACATTATGTTAATCTGGAATGAAGATTACCCATTACACTCTTTCCCGATTTATCTTTAGTCATCGGACCCCAGCTAGAGAAAAATTGAATTCAATGATGCCTTTGGGAGAGAATTCATTACCTAGATAGAAATAGGAACCCAAAACAGGAATTCATTATTAAACAAAACTGACATTTTTCAATGCGAAAAATGGAATAATACGTAGTCCCAGTGGAACATATCTTTAAAATAAAGATATAAAGAGACCAAACCTCTTGGTCTTATTATAAACCAGAGGTAAACATAATATTCCATCATTTATATGTAAAATCCAATGAATGTCTAAACAATACACTTCTGTGTCTTTGAATATTATTAATCTTATCATAATTCCATTATGTTTTCTCGTTCAGGGTGGTGGGCTTCAGAGCTACTCCATTACCCACACTGATTGAGCCACAATGCAGCTGCAGCTGACATAGTGCGTTGCCTTGTACCTGACATCATTATTTGTCTCACATTGGATGAGTTCCAGTGATGACTACACACTACTCGGTCAAGTTGACATGCTGCATTGTCTCATACCTGATATATACCTGATATACACCTGATCTACTTCAAGGAATTTATTAAACCATTCCCTACTGGAACCGGGTTGTTTTCGTACTAGACCTATAATGAGCATGTTCATTCAGTAGTCAATATGTTAAATTCCAGTAGAAATGAAGTTGAATTATTAAATCCTCATGTTTATATATTGTAGGCACCTGCGTAACAGTTACATGCATTGTAATTTGGTAATTATGTCATTGAATGTAGCTAATGTCCCTGTTTCATATTCATTATTGGAATATCTTGGCTACTTATTTCAGGTTTTAAAATGTTCTAAGCTGCATGTTGCTTTACATCCAGGACGAGTATGTAAACAAATAACATCGGTCTGTACATGTACATCCATCACACATGACTAAGACTATACACGTTGTTTCCAAAGTTTAATACGGGTCTAGGTATACATTTCAGCCATTATTTTTGTTTAATTATTTGTGTCTCTTCATGATTTCCGGATAACTATTTCAATTTGTTAAATGACTACAACTGCGATGGGACTATTTTCCCTGTATGTGTGTAATTGTTTTTGTTTATTTTCAATCAGATATGATTATTCACGTCTGGGGACCGACCTTTAACGTCACCATTCGAAGGACGTAAACCTTTGTAGAGTCAATAAATACGGGATTATTTTGATGAAGAAATAATACAGAAAATGCATAGTTATAGCTATTGTTGAGCTTCAAACATACATATACAATGTATTTTATTTTACACGCCCTCAATGGTGAATGTGAGAAATTGTCCCCTGTGTGTATGGAAGGTCTCGATGTAGTGTATTACCTTAATCGAAATATTATATTTATGTCAGTGGCAAATTGTTCAGTCATTGCTCAATTTATTAAACGCATTCCTTATTTGAGAATTATATCGATAAATGGAGGGAGAAATAAAGCGAGAAATAATGAGAAAACATCAGATATATTAAAAGTATCTATAGAAAATGACTATGCAACTGGACCTACATAATGTTTTCTGTCAGTCCATCCTAGCCTCATGCTTGCAATGAAAACTAGTACTTTCCAAAGCTTTTCAACAAATCTTTCTTATAATAAAGAAAGTGAATGTCTGTATAAAACATTGCGCCAATGGGCAAAAACAATTGCAAATAAAAATGTATTGCACCAATCGTAGATGGCGTATAAAGTATATGTTTAAATGCCTATAATAGTCATAAGTACAATTTTCGGCATGTTTTTGTCTTCATTACAATCATCTTTACTATTATTTCTAAACAAAGACTATGATACATGTACGTATACCAGTTTTTAATATTTCGTAATAACAGAACATTCAAACAAAAATATTATAAAATGACCAATATAACCATTAATATGTTTGTACTATAATTTCAAAAACTTGTCATGTTTAAAAACTTTAAATTGCTATTTTCTTTATTTAAATAAATATTTATTCACAATGTTATCGACCATCCTTGCACAATGCTTATTATGAAAACTGACCCCTATAGCACCAGCTCCTTCACTCTTTGATCATCCATTCTCATTTAGCAAGCTATGTTTTCTCCAATTTTAAAATGATGTTATAAAATGAACTTTTCTTACAACAATAGTAGTGGGTAGAGAATACCTAAGTGTACCAACATTGTGTAATAACTTGCTATATATCCGCTATTCTCATAATGCACTTCAATTCCTAATGGAAGAAAACAACATTCCCATATTATTGAAATGATCCCTGCTCAATTATGTTACGAACTTATATTTTAAGCTTTTCTTATTGCAAAATAGAATACGTCAAAAATAAAGAAGGAAGATTGAGAGTTTCAAGGGTGGATGCCCGGAGTGGCTAAGCTTAGTTCTGAATCATTATTTTTGTTCTTTTAGTGCAATACTTATTTTTGTTTATTTGTCTAATTTATTTAGTTTTGGTCAATTAGGGTAATACCATTATGCACCGATCTATTTGTCTTGTATTACGTTTGATACTTTCCATTATATTTTCGGAGCATTTATATTTAAACAAATGCAATTTACGTCAGTAGCATACTTCACATCACCATATTAAGATTTGAGAGATTATACCCAATGAGTTCCATGTAATGCATGTAGCTAATTAATGTACTTGTTGTAAAAATGTACGTATCTGTATAATGAACTAACTTTTGTATCATATGTACTATCACATGATGTACTATGTATGTATATATATAAATACACACACATTATATAATTAATTATACCGACAACTATACCTTGGATTGCTACTAGAATAGCACTATTTATTATATTGTAAGTAGGTTTGTGTGACGAAAGAATTCACGAAGTTCATACAAAAGAGGGATATATGTGTTAGATGATTAAGTAATTGTGTCGTATTGTAATCGCTTTTGTAAGTGATAATTCCATTATGTTAATCTTTACAGCTGCATACGGAACTGAAGTAACATTATTACTTTTCATTATTTTATTCTTTATTGATATGCATGTTACAACAAATACGTGGTTGATAATTTTAGGAGTGTATACGAGTTGTTTCTATCATATATTTATGATGGCACTTGTATCATGTATGGGAATTGCTCTATCGATGAAGAAGAATGCTTAATTTAATATACGATGCACATACAGTACACATCTTACTCATTTAATGATTTGAATATTATATGAAGTTGATTTATATGCGGCGTAACAATACAAAAAAGGAAGAAAAATAGATGAGGCTGGAAACAAATGGTTCTTTAATAGTGGTGGTTTAAGGAAGAATTGTTATAAATACAAGTGTGTATGAGTTTAAAAAAAAAAAAGGAAAATATAAAAAAATTGCAAAGATATACAGTTACAATGCAAATAGTAAACATTGGTTTTATTACAACTCTATGACAGTTAAAACTAACCTGTATGATATCTGTACAAGAGGATGTATATAAATATTGAGTTATCAGGTTGTGGCAAGTGATCAATCTGGATCTTGATTCCCGAAATTGTGGTAAAAGCAAACATGAATGATATCATAGATGTCCGAACAATAATATTGATGACTCTTTCATTATGAAGGGATGCGTTGTTCTAGCGCCACCTTGTGACTGCTTTAGTAAGAAACCACATGAAAAATGTGCAGTCGATCACCAGTAGACAACGTGTAACTAGTGCATTTATTATTGTCCCTAAGGTATCAGAGAGAGAGAGTGGCGGAAAAGGTATAGAGAGATAAAGAGAGAGAGAGAGACGGGAGGCGTATATAGGAGAGAGAGAGAGAGAGACGGGAAGGATATAGAGAGAAAAAGAGAGTGAGTTACGGAAGGGGTATAGAGGAGAGAGGGAGAGAGACTGAGTGATGGGAGGGGTATAGAGCAGAGAGACAGAGAGTGAGTGACGGGAGGGTATAGAGCAGAGAGGGAGAGAGTGAGTGACGGGAGGGGTAAAGCGCAGAGAGAGACAGAGAGTGAGTGACGGGAGGGGTAAAGAGAGAGACAGAGAGTGAGTGGCGGAAGGGGTATAGAGCAGAGAGAGAGAGAGAGAGTGAGAGTGACGGAGGGGTATAGAGCAGAGAGGGAGAGAGAGAGAGAGAATGACGGGAAGGGTATATAACAGAGAAAGAAAGAGTGGGGGGGGGGAGGGGGGATATAGAGCGGAAGAAATATATTCCAAATTGTTTAGAATATTGCCCACTGAAAAAAACCAAGTACAGCAAAGTTAGAACCATGGAACAAAGGCGTCGTGTTTCCTTGCTGCAATTTTTTTCTGGCAACACCCCCCCCCCCCCCTCCTCTCCCCTCCCCCTCAGTTCATGTTCGCGGCATTGAAAACAAATAATTCAGCAAATTGTAATTTGCATACACACCAACGATACAGTGCATTTAAATGGGGGGGGGGGGGGGGGCTCTAGTCCTTCAGGTCTTATTCGGAAAATGAAATGATATTTACAAAAATGCTGATTAAGTGGGTATGAAAGAATATAGCCTTAATTAGTCGGTCACGACAGGCGGGCGGGGCGGCCTCCTCAATTTGCAGTCCATATCAAACAAAGAAAAACAAAAGAAGATGACATTTGCCTGAGTATATTTGACGTGTTTTTCAAAGATCCTTCTGAAAATGTACGATTGTTTTATTACAATAACTTTCACTTCTCTCCACCCCCCCCCCCCTCCCCCCTCCCCATCTTTCTACCTCCCTCATCCCCTCTCACTCCCTTAATCTTTCACTCCATTCTTTCTGCATCTATGTTTAATTATTCTTCGACTTTTCCCCTTCCGTTCACATGTATTTTGTGTTTTTTCGGCGGTCTCTCTCTCTCTCTCTCTCATTCTTTCTTTCTCTTTGTTTCTCTCTCTATGTCTTTCTGTCTATATCTTCTTTTCTCTCTCTTTTTTTCTCTCTTTACTTCTTCCTTTCTCTTTATTTCCATTTTATTTGTCTCTCTATGTCTCTTTCTCACACACGAGCACACACACGCACAGACACACACCCACACACATTCTTCTGTTCTGAGACTTCATGAACAGTAGCGGTTTTAGAGGGGTTAGGAGAGGAATGGAGACCCCCTCCCCCCCCCCCCCCCAAAAAAAAAAAAAAAACTTAAATCAAAATCAAAATCAAACCCTCCTCTTCTAATATTCGCAAGGCACATGTAGAACATGAAAGCTAGAACCCGGACGCCCCAGAAGCCCTCCATCCCCTTAGATCCGCTCATGGTTATGAACATGTATTAAAGATCTGACTTAAAATTTCTAGGTAGCAGGGAAACAATCTGACATTGTCTGGTTGTTGTGTTATTTGAAATTGATTTATTAATGATGTAATGATAAATCCTGTATTAGAAACTGACATTGTTTACTTCATTTAAAATCTAGTGGCAGCGGTGGGATATACTGTCCCGCTTTTATTCACTCTTGAATATTCAATCCATTAAAACACTGTGAGTCAGATTAAAACATGTGTTTATCTGCGTGCAAAGTCCTCGGAACACTATCTTTTACTTGCAATTATACTGTACAACATTCAGGCGTCTGTATATTTATGTGATTACTTGTAATATGTTGTCTGCTTTCAAACGTCAACTTAAGACATACCTATTTCATATTGCTAACAACTAGTAACTTACCCACTCCTTCTCAGCTCAATCGCTCACAACCTAAACAGTATTTTTTCTATCTTATCAGCACCGTTGGTAATGCGCTAGATATTATTATATACCTCACTTAAGTAATCCAGCAATCTGATTGGTCGAAATTGCATTCATAAACTTTAACTGTTCCTTTAAAAACAGACCTATTTTTCCAATAACCATGGTTATTGGGAAAATAGGTCAGTCTCCATGGTTAACCCATAGGTTTACATGTTAAAAAATGGTTTGAGCGATCGAGGATACCGTACGTGTGCGAAGATTTGGTCGGTAATTTCAATACAATTGAATCTCGATCGATCTTACCGACAATTTTATCTTGCATTGTTGACATTGTTGACGAAAATAAACTTCCAAAAACAAAAAAACAACATCTGCCGATAGATCTTGATCTAAGTTCGTGCCAATATGCATTGCAAAAGTAAAAGAAGGGCCCGATTAATGGAGCAGCCGCGAATCATCAACACGCGAAGCCGTTTTAAATTCATTTTAATGTATATATTAAAAAAAAAACTGTTTAGTATGGGAACAGAGCGCGATAGCCGAGCGGATAAGGCGCTGGTTTTACTTACATCAACTTTTGTACGCAAGAGTTCGAATCCCATCTTCGACAAAAGTTTTTTTATTTTTTATTTTTTATTTTTTAGTCTATTTTTTTCGGCATATAAAAGTATTAATGACTGCTTTAATATTCGAGAAATAGTTGTTTTTATACGCTCTCGGGAAGGTTACGATTGGGCTATTGCCCTCGGCACGCCTCGGGGCAATAGCACAATTCTAACCTTCCCTTGAGCGTATAAAAACAACTATTTCTCTCAAAGCAGTCATTAATACTATACTATTAGCGCTCTCAAAAATTACCGGATTGGACTGGATATAATGCTTCTTTTTTTTAATCTCTCTTTATTTCCAGCTGAACGCTAATTCCGCCGTCCCCTCCAAACTGATGACTGTATCTGGTAACCAGGGACCGAACTGGAAGAGAGAATCGATTGAGGTTCATTCTAATGGATATGAAATCATCTTTCAGGGCGTGGTCGGGAATGGAACCGAGGGCGACATCGCTATTGACTCCGTAGATGCCGTAGAAAGAAGCTGCTGTAAGTCTCGCCTCCGTCGAGTTAATATTAATATTACTCCAGATTGTTAGAAAATATATTTTACTTTGAATATCTATTTGCTTGTAATTTTCCAATTCGGTTATATTAGTCCACATATTTTGGTTTTGTAATATATTGCATCTTTGTCACCAATGAAACCAGGGGTCAACATTCGCAAGTCTTAAAGTAACTCGGTAACATTGCCTCAGATTCTGAAACGAAATCCTGGATTTAGCTCATGCTGCAATCATAATTATAAACTTTTAGGTCAGTCAGGAATCCCATGACTTCTACAAGCCGATCTCCTGTCTGATTATCGAGAAATTTATGAGTGGAAATCAAAATTTCATTTTTCGTTTTCCTAACAAATTTTATAACACTACAGCCTAACGTGGTAAAATCCGTCACTCAAATATTTTAACTTTTTTTGAGGCACTTCATGATCATTTTGAGGCGCAATTTCTTTATTGCTTCAATATGATATCATATCACAAACACTAATAGCACGTAGGACCATGCCTCTCAGATGTAACGTTGTTAAACGATGCCTTTAACGCCTGTTTTTAAAAATGTACATTTTCCCTTTCCATCTGTAGTGAGTTGTGACTTTGAGGATAGCTTCTGTAGCTGGGATAACGTAGAGGGCAGTGACTTCAATTGGATCCGGTGGAATGGACCACCTACCACCCCTGGAACAGGACCAGATACGGACCACACTCTAAGAACACCTGCAGGTGAATATTCAAACCTAAAGACTCTGTTTCATGATACAAGAACTGACACATCTATAACATAAAATAATGTCCGTAGTTTATAATAAACTTTGTCTTGCTCTACTCATGACAAGTTTCATGAAACATGTATATCGAGACTCCATGATATCACAAGTCGCAAAGTGTATGGGGAGGAAGGGGGGCACTTCCGCCGACTTTCCCTCCGTTCAACACATATATATTTCGTTATAACCCTAGACTATCTAGTATATTTACTGCTATGAGAGGCATGGCTGTTTATATAGGTTCAAGGGGATGTTACATCCTGCTATGACACCGAAGCAAGGCGAGGTTTGGGCGTTAGTAGTTATTATCTACAGCAAGTATCTGTAGATGAGCCTGGCACTCGAGAAGTAAGCAGAGGGTGTTGGGAATGTTTTAAAGGTACGAAGGGTGGATAATTCTTCTAACTCCAGAAGGATCATTGTCATGAGATAAATCACTCTCAACCTTAATGTCACAGATCAAGAGTCAACTGATATGCTTTCTTCTCGACTGACTGGCACATCGTTAATTCTAATGACCATTTATATTAGGATTTTCTACAAAATCACACAAAAGTAAATGCCAGGTCTTGTGTCCACTCTCAATCAATCATTTCATTAAGGTTTTACGTCATCATGTTTAATAATATCGTCGATTTGACAACGACAGATAAATGCTCTTGTCCGATAACAAACCGGGTGAAAATAAATAGCTGGTCACGTGTCAACTCTCAACCAATCATTTGATTTGGATCTGCATCATCAAATGACCCATTTGGCACTGACAGATTTAAGCTTTCTATATTAATTGTTTTAATAGGTTTTTATCTTCTAATGAATTCTGCTGATCCCCATGAGCCTGGTCAGTCCGCCAATCTCTGGACAACGTTCTCTCCTTCCACCGAGGCTCAAGATATGTGTCTAACGTTCTGGTAGAGTATGACTGGAAGCGACACAGGGACACTCCAACTCTTCAAGTACGTCCTTCAAATCCATCAGGGTTTCTTCTTATTGGGAGTGGGTATTTATTGACCATCCCTATTATCTAAACCTATAGTTTCAAGTTTCGAATTTATTGTATTTCCAATGTATGAAGTACTTGGACTTTATTTCCCTCTCCTGATGTCTAGGCCGTTATAGAATCCCGATATACCTCCAACAACGATTAAGCCATGTTTATATTTTTAAATATTGTGTACACTTTCGTATGATTTCATCATGGAATTGTATACAAGTATGATTCACGTTATAGCTAATGATAGGGTAAAATGGAAGGAAAATTGAAGTGATTATCGGCATGTACATGTCCATGATGTCAGTATACTCAGTATGCGATTTGAAAATAATGGGCCGAAATTTACACTTGTTCCATTGCATTCACTTTCACATATCTTTTCAATCCCCTCTCCCCCTCTCTCTCTCTCTCTCTCTCTCCCTCCCCTCCTTCCCCCCTTTCTTTATCTATGGTCTTAATTAATCCCTATATGTAATCTTCGACATTTCTCCTTCTTCTCACACAATCTTGTTGGTGCTTTTAATCCCCCCCCCCCCATTCTGCGATGTATCTCTTTCTCTCTCTCTCTCTCTCTCTCTCTCTGTTCTGTTTCTCTCTCTCTCTCTCCCTCTTTATTTATTCCTTTCTCTTTCTTTCCATTTTCCCTCTCTCTGTCTGTCTGTCTCTCTCTCTCTCTCTCTCACACACACACACATACACACACACACACACACACACCCTTACATTCTCTTCTTATCGTGTTGTCTTCATATCTGTCCTTGTAGAGATGAAATGGAAGGTGGTAGTAAGACGTTAATCTGGAGGCTGAGTGGTCAACAGAGCGCTTCCGGTTGGTTGCAAGCTACCGTACCTTACATCAGAGCTGCTACGGTATGAACGTGTTAGACGTGAACGACCTTTCCTAGGAAGATACTTGAATGATGTTATTCATCCAGTAACGTGAAAACTAATAGCCCTTTTATCAATCAATTACTAAAAGTACTTTATATATGATATTAAGGCAATGATTCGTCAGTTTCTACAAAATTAATAAAAACATAATTGCTGGCGATAGATTTTTACCATTCTTATAAGCCCTCATCTTATCTGAAAATTCTCCTTAAATGTTTAAGAAGTGATGCAATGTGATCCATTTGTATTTTGTCAGTACGTTGTCAAAGATGATAGTCATAACAATTACATTATCTCAAGATTCAAGTGTAAAGTTTATATCTTAGCCCTTTGAAAATGCCCACTTGTACATTTGATAAGATGCAGATGATAAAATAATAAAAAAGATGTGAAGATGATGACAGCATTTGATCAGCAAAGTGCTTATCCTCCGCGTGTCATGAGCCTCTATAGGCTGATCTTCTTTATACTGCCCTCTACGATACAATCCTCTCTACTCTGTCACTCAGTATTCATATCAAACACATTTTCTCCCTCCTATTCTCGTTTTGATTTACAGTTTGAGTTCCAAGGTACAGTTGGTAATGGGAACCGAAGTGATATTGGATTTGATGATCTGAACCCTGTATCTGGAACATGTGATGGTAAGAATGCCCTGTTCATACCAACATGTGATGGTAAGAAAGCCCTGTTCATACGAACATGTGATAGTAAGAATGCCCTGTTCATACGAACATGTGATAGTAAGAATGCCCTGTTCATACGAACATGTGATGGTAAGAATGCCCTGTTCATACGAACATGTGATAGTAAGAATGCCCTGTTCATACGAACATGTGATGGTAAGAATGCCCTGTTCATACGAACATGTGATGGTAAGAATGCCCTGTTCATACAAACATGTGATGGTAAGAATGCCCTGTTCATACGAACATGTGATGGTAAGAATGCCCTGTTCATACCGACATGTGATGGTAAGAATGCCCTGTTCATACCGACATGTGATGGTAAGAATGCCCTGTTCATACGAACATGTGATAGTAAGAATGCCCTGTTCATACGAACATGTGATGGTAAGAATGCCCTGTTCATACGAACATGTGATGGTAAGAATGCCCTGTTCATACAAACATGTGATGGTAAGAATGCCCTGTTCATACGAACATGTGATGGTAAGAATGCCCTGTTCATACCGACATGTGATGGTAAGAATGCCCTGTTCATACGAACATGTGATGGTAAGAATGCCCTGTTCATACGAACATGTGATAGTAAGAATGCCCTGTTCATACGAACATGTGATGGTAAGAATGCCCTGTTCATACGAACATGTGATGGTAAGAATGCCCTGTTCATACGAGCATGGGATGGTAAGAATGCCCTGTTCATACCGACATGTGATGGTAAGAATACCCTGTTCATACAAACATGGGATGGTAAGAATGCCCTGTTCATACGAACATGTGATGGTAAGAATGCCCTGTTCATACGAACATGTGATGGTAAGAATGCCCTGTTCATACATGAAGCGACAAAAAAACTAAAAACAATACAGCG
Source organism: Strongylocentrotus droebachiensis (assembly GCA_035222895.1). Taxonomy (NCBI): domain Eukaryota; kingdom Metazoa; phylum Echinodermata; class Echinoidea; order Camarodonta; family Strongylocentrotidae; genus Strongylocentrotus; species Strongylocentrotus droebachiensis. The sequence goes on from JAVYIG010004868.1 coordinate 117,355, forward strand.
GCAAAATAAAATGACTATTAAAGCATTGTGTAATTAGTTTATTTTATCAATTATAAAGTAGATTTTGAGTGGTTTTTAGAGTAATGTGTGAATAAACCTTTATGAACCTCGGGTTGGGCACATTGTTTGGTAAGTGATGGTTAATGGTTTAGGTTCTGGTGTTTAAAACGAAATAAACTGGTTAAAATTCAAAATTCAAATTCATGAATCCATCTAAATTAAAAGGCTTTTCTTGAAAACTTACCCAAATACCAAGTATTGTAAATCATTTATAAATAATGAAATAACTCGGTCTAAGAAAGACCCATCCATACGTTTGAATAAACATGTATTACCAATCGTTTAACGGAACAAAACTGTTTGAATATTGTCGTACACCTATGATTTAAAACTGTGCCAACATTTGTTATATTTTGTTCCATGGCACTAGAAATGTCATAGATTAGAATGAAAACAATAACCGTGCCCTTTGTAGGCATTTGAGGTCGGAAAGCAGAACTCAACTATCCCTTTAACGGAAATAAAAAGTGTTTGAATAATGTCCATAGTCCTTTGTCAGTGTGAGTCTGTACACTCTTACTATCACTAAATTCTGCCTGTACACCCAAACGAACCAGCTCCAAATGAGGAGAAGATTAATAAACCTGACAATCATTCTGATATTACTTTGCAGTTACCCCACCTACGGCAAGGGTTGAAATCCCCAGCACATCACCCATAATACCCCGTACAACTATGACGTCAGTAACAGGCTCTGGGACTGGAACTCCCAAGGCAACAGAGGGCTCACCTCGACCAACGGCACCTTCCACATCGGGCAAGACAGAACAACCCAAGACAGAGACAACTGTGACCTATGGTTAGTAAACAAGTATACTATGAACTGAGAGGATCTAGTTGAAATTACGGAGCGAAGTGGCAGGAATAGCACTATATTCTGAGGGCGTAGCCCCGAAGAAAAAGTGCTATTTCACAAGTGGCTCGAAATAGTGCATGATGTATTTGTTTTATATTTTTCAAACCAACCTTCTTACAAAATAATAACAATAGCAATAACGTATACTGGCACTGAAATAGTGTAGAGTGCAGTTAGAGCAGCGCAGACGACCGTGTCGCGACCGCGACCGGGCCGCGTCTTATTTTTTCGTACCACGGCGAGGCCAGATTCCAGTATGAACTCATTTTCATACATAACAAGGTATGAGAGCTTGCAAAGAGGTCACAAACAATTCGACTTTGATTATTTGTTGCTTTGCCTCACTATTTATAAAGGCAAAAAAACTAAATCAACTGAGATTTGAACCCTCACGTCAACTCCAAAGTTATGTTAGTAACACGCTGTCCTTACCGATTGAGCTGACGATGAGTTGATGACAGATTGATTTGTATAATTACTATCACCCTATTAACCGCCCTACCGGATTCCACGTGTGCATGCGCTGGTTTCATTTGTGAGTGCGCATGCGCAGGTTTACCTCGCGAGCTCAATCTGGCCTCGCCGTGGTATAGTGCACTATACCATGGATGACGTCCCGGTATAGCACATTTTTCTTATCGGTAACATCATAGCAATGTTATGTTTGGTAAGATTATGCTATGATGACCAATCACTGAACAGGATTTCATTAATCAAAACTATAATAACTCTTCTGTTGCCAGCAAAGGTTGAATTTAATAGCCGTTTCTCACATCAGTGTTGGGTTAGGAGTCGAACCCTGAATCCACTGGTTGAGAGTGAAGTGAATGACACTGTAATGAATCTGTATGTAACATCAATCTATATCATTGACATTGTCCAATACCATACCTTATATATCTTCTAAATAATGAATAATTGGAATGCATTTTTGATCAGCAACTGGCTCTGGGACTGGAACTCCCAAGGCAACAGAGGGTGCACCTCAGCCAACAATTACCACATCGGGTCAGACAGAGCAGCCCAAGACAGAGACAACAGTGACCAATGGTTAGTAACCATTTTGTTGTCAGCAAAGGTTGAATTTTTTATAGAATGTATATATTTACCATGTTTGATTAATATTTTTATCATTATTTAATGTTTTAAAACGCATCCAACTATGATTTAGATTTAACGTAGGAAACTATATGTTTTACAACCCACTCTGGAATATGTTTATCTTTGTACAGAGCTATCAATATATAATTATATACTTACAGTTAATGAAATGGCAACATATTATATTGCTGTCTTTCAATTTTTAGTGAATATTAATTGTTAAGGACACAAGTGGAATGATTTCAGTATTAGTTTTTTGACTTATTTGTATGTTATGTATTGTATTGTTTTCAATCAATTATTATTATTAGTATTGTGAAATTTAATATCATTTTTAAATGCAAATAATATATATAGTGATTGATTTTAAATTGCTACACATGAGTATTAAAGTCATCTTCTTAAATCATCTTCTAAAATGTTTGTTCAAATGCATCTCAGATATACAAAACGCAACTATCAAGCATTTTTATCCAACTTTCCATCAGAAAAAATCTTAAATTAGTGATGTTAATAAGTTACGGGTAAATATATTGTTATGTTTTAAATCTCTTGCGTTTAAATCATACTTATTATAATTGTGATACTGTTTCTTCTTCTTCTTGTTGTTGTTGGTATAGTTTACAATATTAATCTATTTCATTTTCCCTTATATTTCAGGGATGCGAACAGAAGGCCAAAAGGGAGTCGGTATGTACGGTATGTTGTACATAATATGTGTATAGTTTTTAATCTAAATCATACAGTATAAATACCGTTCTAAGACACCTAACGCCTGGCAATCCACCCCCCCCCCCCCCCCAAAAAAAAAAAAAAAAAACAGTCAACTACACCCTAGGACAACTACACCTTAGAACAACTACCCCCTCCGGCAACCACCCTCTAGGACAACTATCCCCCGGACAACTATCATAGGGGTTAGTTGTCCAGGGGTAGTTGTCCGGATACGTATAAATACAAGTTATAAATGGTCAAAGGGGGGCTGGTATATATGTTGTACACTGTGTTTCTAGTTTATAATTTCCATCATACAGTATTATATAAAACTTGATTTAAAACCTTGTAAGGAGACAAATATCACTCGCATATTATTCTGTATAAAATAACGCCCTGTGTGGCTGCTCTGGTTCGTTTTTAAAAGGGCGAAAGGTTATCTTTAAATGAATCGACCATGTCAACCATTATAAAACACATTTCCAGCTATAATGCCTAATCATGAAAGCTTCTTTATACTGTTTCGTTGGACTCTTTTGATCTAAGAGACATGTTAATTACATAGTTAAGCAAAAGGGAAATTTAACTTCCATACTAATCATGGAAGTTATGTTGATCATGTTGATATTGGAAGCGAATACGTTTGTACACTATTATTATCTTTTGTGTTCCTTGTATGGGGAAGAGTATACCATACATGCACAGGTTACGTCATAAATCACCCATCCTTTTATGTTTTTTACAGAGCCTCTAGCTATAGCCCTTGGGGTGACTGGCGGGGTCGTAGCCGTCATCTTACTGGTGATCGTTGCTTGGTCCATTACTAAAAGACGCTCTAGGTTAGTTTTGTGATATTAATCTTTTTTTTTAATACAAAATATAAAGACATTTTGTTTGCTTTCTCTCGGCCCGGTAAATTTTGAAAGCATTTTACAGCTGCAGAATTAGTTCACTAGCCTGATAACTAGATATTATAAAAATGATAATGACCAGATTCTTTGAAATTTTGATTGTTCATAATTACGTTAATGTAATGAAATTACATGTGCCGTAAATCTGAAGGTTGCATATTTTTAGATAGAGAAGAAAGGTTTCATAATTATGTACTATTGGAATAATATATTGGTATAAAAAAGTGGCCATGTATATCCTACTAGGAGAGATACCGGCACGGGCTGTAATGACAAGATTGTGTAATTAAACTGCTACCAATCTCTTGTGGCATGTCGTGTTTTGTGCCGATTGTGAATGTACTGGTTCCATTAGGCAATTTTTGTAATCTAACTAAATGTTTGTTAAAGATACTATGTCCCTTTTGCAGCCAACATCAAATTATGTAGAACTTTGCAGGAATAATGAATATGTCATGTTTGTCCTATCTGTGAAATTTAAACGTTAGAAGTGTCCTAATATTCAAATTATGCAAGGAAACCCGTTTACTTGCTAGACTTCACTGTCAGACACTATTGAGTGAGTAACTGGCTTTTTGTCTTCTTTGGTAATAACATACATACAATGAGCTGTTAAGGGTACATGAGCATTTGTCTACATCAATTATCCACTTCTTGTGATGGTCAAAATTAAACTGATTGAATCTTTGCGCAGTATAAAACTTACGACCATTCGGTACAGTGGTCTGAACAATCAGACTTTTACTTACTGGCTCTATAGCTCCTAAGTCGATTCGACAACTAATAGTCGTTATTTTTCCCACTGAAAGACATTTTCAAGCCCCGTTTTTTGAGGAAAGTTCTAAATTAGTATTGTCTTTCAAATGCCGTTGGAAATTAACCTTTTCATTTTTAGATCCTGCAAATGGGACATAGTACCTTAAGTGCCTTTGTACAAATTATTTCATTCACCTGTTAGTATGCAATTCACATTCTGACTATTGAAATACAATTGTTTTCTTAAAAGGGGAATGGAATAATTTATAACGAGGCACTTAACAAAGAAGGGTGCGTTAAATTTGGTTACATTACGAAAATGGTCTATTAACAAGAAAGAGTTAAGTTTATACTTCAACAAATGTTTCTTTCTTTGTTGTTTAGTTATAAGCTGGAGATAGAAGCCCTTCATACTAACATGGAAAACCCCACCTATGACCCAGACGGGCTCGGGGGAGATGTAAGTAATAATATAAACATTCAGAATGAATTATATTATCAGTAGTATACAAACACAATTAACAACAACAACAACAACCGCAAAAACAACAATTACAACAAAGTAATGATACAAATTATCGTAATTATTCTACTACTACTACTGCTTCTACTATTACTACTACTAATACTAAAAGTAAAACTACTACTACTAATAATACTACTACTACTACTACTACTACTACTACTACTACTACTACTATCACTGCTGCTGCTGCAGCTACTTCTACTACAACCACGACCGTTACCATTCTCACTATTGCTACTATTACTCATACTATTACTACTACTACTATTACTACTGCTACTATTTCTACTACTACTACTGCTACTACTACTACTATTTTGTTATACTACTATTGATAATAACGATGATTGGGTGCAAGTTTAAACAAAAAACTATTCCCCTTGTCCCGTCTACTCAGTCATATATGTTTCTTACTTTTCCATAAAAATGTTGCCAAACGATATTTGATGTTTTCATTTGTTCAGATCGTGTTGAGAGACATGGAGAAAAGTCCGGTAGAAATAGAACCACGTTACCAGTCCTTTGTAAGTCTTGTTTTGTTCTTGCTCAATAATTATTGAAAACTATTTTCGAAAAATCAATTCAAGGGCAACATAAATACCCCGGTGTGAATGGGTAGTACTCTCGAAAGCGGACTTACTTTAGTCCATGGTTTAATCCTTCGACGTAAGTATGGAATGCCAAGTGTCCATATGAATATGTTTTTGAATAATTCAATCTGTCACTAAATTACAATACAATGTAATAGCATAATTATTGAACGACAACATAACTAAGAAATAATTATGTTATCATGGTAATTTAGGGGCATATCAAATTATTAAAAAATATATTCATATGGACACCATTGACAAACGCGCCTTTTTATGTTCGTTTATAGATAATGAAAATAGTACTTCTGCGTTCATTTTCTCATATTTAAAACAAAGTTGATATGAATCGAAACACTCAGTAGAGTTTCATATGGTATGAGGTATAGTATTTCACAAGAGTCCGCCTGTTTAATCCATGGGTCGACCAAAGCCAGTAAACTGGAAATTCAGTTTGACCTCTCTATAATAAATATTGAGAAACAGAGTATACACACGATGAGTAAGAGTTCTTAGAGCCTAGGTCCATGTAAGAGTGATGAATGGCATAGTTGTATGTTGTTACATCACATCATATTCATTTTATACTTCACAATTTATTAGCTATCTGTTTTTCTCTTTTGTATTTGTTATTACAGGCTCCCGTAGTCCATACGGATGAGGGCTTTGAGAATCCTACCTACGCAAGTATGACGTCACCAGATGACACCGACATATAAATGACGTCATTATAAACATGGTCCACTAGGGTTCATATGAATCTCTTCTTCTGTAACAATGTGACGTCATATCCTTGCCTCTTACATGACGTCACTCGATGACACCAACATATATATGACGTCATTATAAACATGGTCCACTAGGGATCATATGATTTTCTTCTTCTGTAACAATGTGACGTCATATCCTTACCTCTTACATGTCTCATGAGAACAGGACATCATTAAAAGTATCAAATGAAAATAAATCCCAATCGAGGAAAATTAATATATGGAGAACCAACTTTGGACGATTCCCATTGCAGACTTGGGTACTGTGTAAAGCACAATCAAACGCCATTTCACTTTACAACTGAGCAAAAATCATCAAAGTGGGGGTATAATTGCCTCAAAGTCGGTCGGACAACCAATTACACTCATTAAGAACATTTTTTTTTAACGCATAACTTGTGCTTTTTGTTTATATCTCTTGTTTCGAAACTTAAAAAGACATTCCACCAAATAAACCTCAGTGGAGCTAAAGAAGCGATGCAGATAAAATGTCGTGTTTAAGGACATACGATTTTGGTTTCTCCACACAGGTGTTATAAACGACACTTCCTCTAGGTTTATATGCTTTTATTCGACTAGGTTAATTTCAGTTTAGAAGTCATTCGCCAGTAATATTGTTATCAAACTTATGTTGAACCAATGCTAATTAAAGTAACGATAATTATAAATAACACACGGGAGCTTTGTTTTAAAACATAACATATATTGTACATTGCAAATAGTGCCAAAATCGATAAGTTGCATTGATTGAAATATTGATTAATCTTTGACTAGGCCTTAAATCTTCGTTTTCCTATAAAAAGCCTTAATTCAGAGTCAGAAAAAGTTTGATGGACCCGCTATATAAGTACTTTTTTTTAATAAAGTGATATTTTTTAAATGAATTTTGTGTTGTTTTCCCACTCTTGAATATTGGCTGTTATACATCAATTTTCTTCAGCTTTAATAATCAAATGCCGTTTACATTTGCATTGCTGTCCACTTTTCTACTTCATTATGTATGCTTATGTCACTTTTTGTAGGGTGAGGGGGAGGGGGGGGGGGTAATATACTTGAATTGAAGGGAAAGTAAACCAAATTGATTGGAAATATATATAATCTTTATTATACTAAAATGAATATGAACATGGTTTTTTGGTTTATTGTGTTTTTATTGTTACATTACATTCATCATGTTCATGTTAGTGGTTGTCCGTAGCAACATGCTCGCAAAATACAACTTAATCTAAGTTGTAAATGGTGGCAGGCAGATGGCAGCATGTACATGAGCGTATATAAGTTTGCATTGTGTCATTGCATTATGTTTGACACGAGAAAGCCGGAGTGTAAGAGTGAGAACAAGAGAAAGAGAGAGTGTGTGAGAGAGAGATAGAAAGAGAGAGAGAGAGAGAGAGAAGTTAAATTACTAAAGAAAGAGTACGTACGGTAATTCTGTTTGGAACCAGAAGTGCGTTAACTCATATACTTCAACACAGAGTTAACACACTTCTGGCTCTCAACAGACTATAATGATAAATAAGAGAGGGTATAATGAAAGATAAGGTGGTTTTAAGAGACAGTAATAATGAGTTTCATTTACATTTAAAAGCACCAAGTATTACAAAATAACTCTTCACAAAGCAAAACAAAGCGGTATACATTGACGTGTATATGAAAATTATGTTACCTTTTTCTTCTCTTTCTTATTCCAATCTTTTATTAATTTGTTATGACTACGTAGACTTTGTCAGGCAATAATCCCTTACTCTCTCTCTCTCTCTCTATATATATATCCCCCTCTCTCACTCTCACTTTTTCTCTCCAACCTCCCTCTCTCAATCTCTCTCTCTCTTTGGTTTTCATATACCTTTTTAAAAGTTCTCTGGATCTTTTGTAGACTCTGTTCACCCCTAGATCATCTGAAGTGACTTCTTCCGGATGAGGAAAGAAAGATCATGAGAGATTAAAATAACAGGAAATTACACCGACCTGGTATTCGGCCTAGGCCTACATTGTGAGAATATGGGGAAATTCACTAACCATGATCTCTCAAACAAAGTGTACTATCTTTGCTGCAGGCCTACTTGTACTAGGCATATATCCTGTAAGTCGCTGTGCGTAACAGTGTCTGCACAGTGAGACTAGGCTGAGGGCATACTGCAAGGGCTCTTCTTAGCTGATTTAGACGATGCGCATGCGTTATGATCGATCTGAACTAAAAGTGTAGAACAAAGGTCAGAGTTAGGGAGGGGAGAAATAAACTTGGAATAAAATGGAAAATACATTAACAAATTTCAGTTCAGTATATGAAGGCAAAAATAATGACCCCATTTCACCGTCTATCTTAATCTATTTTGGACCTCTTGTTTTGTGTATATTTTTTTTTTCGTTTATCAATGGTTATTATTCAAATTGCAGAGATCATTTAGCCCACTTAACAAGTAATATTTTCATATTTTTAGTGTTCGATTAATTAATCATTCTCGCCATCGTCTTCAATGATCTTTCATATTGTGCCCCTCTTCAATTAAATTTCAATGTTGCCTTGTTCTTTTCATTTTTACATTCGACGCCACTGATTTTGTTTACATTTGCCTCGCCCCTCCCCACCAGACATTAACATTTTCAATCCAGGACGCCCTTCCAATTCTAAATTTTCCATAGGCCCTATAACCCTCCCTCCTTTGTTTTTGTTTGGTAATAGACTTGAATTGAAGGAAAAGTACAACAATGATTATAAATAAATATACTCTTCATATACTTAAATGAAGATACACGTGGTTTTTGTTAGTTCTGTTTTTCTTGTTTTAAGAAAGTGGTGTGAATTTCATGTTACATTACATTCATCATGTACATGTTATTGGTTGTCCGTAGCAACAGCTCGCAAAATACAACTTAAATCTTAGTTGTAAATGGTGGCAGGCAGATGGCAGCCTTTACATGAGCGTATATGAGTGTCCATTATATTGTATATTGTGTTCATATGTTTGACACGAGTAAGAGAGTGTGTGTGTGATATCCCTTTCAAACTGGCCTGATTTTCATCGGAAGCATCCGGACGCATCCGATGAAACGGCCAGTATGAATGCTACAGAGGAGAAAAAGCCGATTAAATAGCCGATGAAAAGAAGGGAAATAGGTTATTAAATTCTCCTGCTCAAGAGCATAAGAAATTTTTCATTCTATCGGTGTGACACCGATGAAACAGCTCACCCCTTTCTAACTGGCCTGATTTTCTCGGTCGCGCGTTCACCCCGGGTATCTAGACTAATATCAGCTAGAGTCACGAGGCCTTGTCATAAGGCTAGCTCTCAACATACTATAATGATAAATAAGAGAGGGTATAATGAAAGATAAGGTGGTTTTAAGAGACAGAAAATGATCAGTTTCATTTGCATTTAAAAGCACCACGTATTACAAAATAACTCTTCACAAAGCAAAAATACAGCAGTATATACATTGACATATTACTATGAAAATTATGTTACCTCTACCATTTCTTCTCAGAATACAAAGACAAGATGTACCAGGTAACAGACAAAAATGGATGAATGAAATGTTAAATAAGTGCGTCTTTAAAAGCAATCTTAAACTTAACACTGGAGTCAATGTTTTTTAGATGTTCCAGGAGATTGTTCCATAACGTTGAGGCAGTGTCAGACAATAATTCCTTACTCTCTCTCTCTCTCTCTGATCCTCTCTCTATATCCCCCTCTCTCACTCTCACTTTCTCTCTTTTTCTCTCCACCCTCCCTCTCTCAATCTCTCTCTCTCAATCTCTCTCTCTCTCTCTTTGGTTTTCATATACCTTTTTAATAGTTCTCTGGAACATGTGCAGTCTCTGTTAACCTCTATATCATCTGAGGTGACCTCTTCCGGATGAAGAAAGAAAGATCATGAAGGTTCAAGATAACAGGAAATAACACCCATCTCGTATTCGGCCTAGGCCTACATTGTGAACATATGGGGAAATCCACTAACCATGATCTTGCAAACAAAGTATCCTAATGTTATGCTTACAGTTTTCCAAATTGTTTCAACTGGTATCAACTGGTACCAGTTAAGCCCAGTTGGAAACAGTAGATACCAGTTTGAAATACTTACTGGTTTCAACTGGTATCAATTGGAATTTCGACCTGGGAAGTAGGCCTGCAGCAAAATGGAATATTTTGTAGCAAAGCAGATGTACAACATGTTCCGACATCCAGGTGCGTGTTGAAAGTATGCTTAATATCCTCTTTCAAGAAATATACAAGAAATTAGTATTTAAGACTACTGTAACAGTAAAGAATCTATCCCCCAAACCGCAAGAAATATAATACCTTTCACAACGGATGCTAGAGATATTAACTTTGGCGTTATTCTGTAAATTATCATATCAGGAAATAGAAGCTGTACGTGCATTTCTCAATTCTTATGTTTATATAACACATTTACTTTCACTGAAGTTTAATGACTATTCGAAACAAGTCATCGGAGGATATATTAACCAATGCATTTCCCGACAGGCCGGGTGCGTGTTGAAAGCAAACTTGAGTTCCTCTTTTATGAAATATACCAAATTATCAGATATTAGTATTTAAAGATAAAGTAGAGTTCTGGTCATGCGATTTAATTGTGAAAGAGACGGTGTGGAATCAATAAGCAAAGGTCGATCATCTAGCAAATAAGTATTGTTGTGTACTGCAAGGTTCTGAAATCAGCAAAATGATACGAAATTTGGCCCAGTCTTGGTAAAGTTGCAATCACTGTACACAAAAAGATGTATATGGGACTACATGAACATGTGACATAAAAATCCGTCCCGATTGTTATGATGTTACATGTCATTGTTAAAATATTAAGACATAATATTATGTTATCATGGTTATTTAGGGACATATCAAATTATTCAAAAATATATTTATATGGACACTCCATACTTAGTCGGGGTATTAAACCATGGACTCAAGTTAGTCCTCTTTCGTGAATACCACCCATGTACACCGGGGTATTAAACCATGGACTAAAGTTAGTCCTCTTTCGTGAATACCACCCATGTACACCGGGGTATTAAACCATGGACTAAAGTTAGTCCTCTTTCGTGAATACCACCCATGTACACCGGGGTATTAAACCATGGACTAAAGTTAGTCCTCTTTTGTGAATACCACCCATGTACACCGGGGTATTAAACCATAGACTAAAGTTAGTCCTCTTTCGTGAATACCACCCATGTACACCGGGGTATTAAACCATGGACTAAAGTTAGTCCTCTTTCGTGAATACCACCCATGTACACCGGGGTATTAAACCATGGACTAAAGTTAGTCCTCTTTCATGAATACCACCCATGTACACCGGGGTATTAAACCATGGACTAAAGTTAGTCCTCTTTCGTGAATACCACCCATGTACACCGGGGTATTAAACCATGGACTAAAGTTAGTCCTCTTTCGTGAATACCACCCATGTACACCGGGGTATTAAACCATAGACTAAAGTTAGTCCTCTTTCGAGAATACCACCAATATAAATAATGTTCAGGTTACGTAATACGTCATTATCATGTTCATGCATTCCAATACGTGACGCATCAGCTATTGAAAATAGGTTGATTTTCACGAAAGTATTTGCGATCATATTATAGGTTGAAGAATAGTGCTTATGTGAGGATGTCAAGCCCCATTCTCCTTTGTTACAACATTAGAATTATTTTGAAAGGAAGACAATTGCCTGATAATAGTAAATATAGCTAATGACCCTTGATCTATCCATCTCAAAAGATATTTCAGGCTTCCTTCATGTATCGTAATTTCTCACCAACATAAATAAACAGTATACATCATTTGTATTTTAAACCATTGACATACGCGCCTTCTAATGTTCGTTGAAAATAGTACGTCTGCATTCATTTTCTCATATTTAAAACAAAGTTGATATGAATCGAAACACTCAGTAGAGTGTCATATGGTATGAGGTATAGTATTTCACAAGAGTCCGCCTGTTTATTCCATGGGTCGACCAAAGCCAGTAAACTAGAAATTCATTTTGACCTCTCTATAATAAAAATATTGAGAAACAGAGTATACACACGAAGAGTAAGCGTTCTCAGAGCCTAGGTCCATGTAAGAGTGATGAATGGCATAGTTGCATGTTGTTACATCTCATAATATTCATTTTATGATCCACAATTTATTATCTATCTGTTTTTCTCTTTTTTATTTGTTACTACAGGCTCACGTGGTACATACGGATGAGGGCTTTGAGAACCCTACCTACTCAAGTATGACGGTACCAGATGACACCGACATATAAATGAAGTCATTATAAACATAGTCCACTAGGGTTCATATGATTTTCATCTTCTGTAACAATGTGACGTCATATCCTTACCTCTGACATGACGTCACTCGATGACACCTACATAATTTATAAATGACATCATTATAAACATGGTCCACAGGGGATCAAATGATTTTCTTCTTCTGTAACAATGTGACGTCATATCCTTACCTCTTACATGTCTCATGAGAACAGGACAATAAAAGTATCAAATGAAAATAAAGCCTAATCGAGGGAAATTAATATACGGAGGACCAACTTTGGGCGATTCCCATTGCAGACTTGGCTAATGTGTAAAGCACAATCAAACGCCATTTCACTTTACAACTTGGAAGTTTATTTTCGTCTTCATGTCAACAATGCAAGATAAAATTGTCGGTAAGATCGATCAAGATTCAATTGTATTGAAATTACCGACCAATTCTTCGCACACGTATACGGTATCCTCGATCGCTCAGACCATTTTTTAACATGTAAACCTATGGGGTAACCATAGAGACTGACCTATTTTCCCGGTAACCATGGTTACTGGGAATTTTACAGAAATAGTTAAAGTTTATGAATGCAATTTCGACCAATCAGATGGCTGGATTTCTTAAGTGAGGTATATAAATATATATATGCAATATTTTTCCCGTAACATGAGAGTAATTTTAATAGTTTCATACTATTAATGTATAATTGTTTTAAATAGGGGCACGCTACAAGAGTCCTATGTCGCACCCCGGGGCAACGTGTCTGACACGGCCGGTTGAAGCAACTACTCCGAAGATCAAGATTACTTTAATCTTGATCTAAGGAGACACGAACGAACGAACGAACTTTACAACTGAGCAAAAATCATCAAAGTGGGGGTATAATTGACTCAAAGTCGGTCGGACAACCAATTACACTCTTTAAGAACATTTTTAAAACACATAACTTGTGCTTTTTGTTTATATCGCATAGGGGTCTCTTGTTTCGAAACTTAGAAAGACATTCCACCAAATAAACCTCAGCGGAGCTAAAGAAGCGATGCAGATAAAATGTCTTGTTTGAAGACATACCTGCAGTGCTGAGGCTCGAACCTACGATCTTTGTTTCTGAACCAATGCTAATTAACGTAATGGTAGTCATACATCACACACGGAAGCTTTGTTTTATAACATAACAGATAGTATACATTGCAAATAGTGCAGAAATTGATAAGTTGCACATTTAATAAAATATTGATTAATCTTTGACTAGGCCTTAAATCTACGTTTTCCAATAAAATGCCTATATTCAGAGTCAGAGAAAGTTGGATTGAACCGCCAAATAAGTAAGTTTTTAATGAAGTGATATAATTTTCTCTATGTTGAAATGTATTTTGTGTTGTTTTCCCGCTCTTGGATATTGGCTGTTATACATCAATTTTCTTCAGCTTTAATATCCAAATGCCGTTTACATTTGCTTTGCTGTCCACTTTTCTACTTCATCTAGTATGCTGTGTTGTTGTTGTTGTGTGTTTGTTTGTTGTTGTTGTTGTTGTTGTTGTTGTTTGTTTTTGTTGTTGGGGGGGGGGGGGGGGTAATATACTTGAAGTGAAGGGAAAGTAAACAAAATTGATTGGAAATATATATACTCTTTATATACTAAAATGAATATGAACATGGTTTTGGTTTATTGTGTTTTTCTTGTTACATTAGTTGCATTCATCATGTACATGTTTTTGAATGTCCGTAGCAACAACTCGCAAAATACAACTTAAATCTAAGTTGTAAATTGTGGCAGGAGATGGCAGCATTTACATGAACGTATATAAGTGTGCATGGTTGTGTTCATTATTATGTTTGACACGAGAAAGCCGGAGTGTGAGAGACAGGAAAAGACAAAAAGAGAGTGTGAGAGAGATAAAGAGAAAGAGAGAGTGTGAGAGAGAAATAGAGAGAAAGAGAGAGAGAGAGAGAGAGAGAAAGCCGGAGTGTGAGAGAGAGAAAAAGAGAAAGAGAGAGTGTGATATAGACATAGAGAGAAAGAGAGAAAGAGAGATAGAGAGTGTGAGAGAGACATAGAGAGAGAGTACGTACGGTAATTCTGTTTGGAGCCAAAAGGACGTTAACTCATATACTTCAACACAGAGTTAACACCCTTCTGGCTCTCAACAGACTATAATGAAACGCGAACCTCAAACACACTGTTCGCACCATTGATTTGAATGAACTCATATAGACTGAACATTATCTTGCCCTTTTTTTTTTTTTTTTAAATACTTTTAAACGTGATAAATATTATACCCATCCTCTTATTCGTGTCCTGTTTTTTATTTTTTTCTTCTTGTTTTTCCCTTATGTTTACCTGATGTTTGTTTTGTGTTATGTTATCGGTTTTTCAGTTTTACTCGTATATGCTTGTTGTCGTTCTAGTTGTAAATCTGCAATTAACTGTCTTATTGCGTGTTTGTCTTGTACATTAATTTGTTAGATATTTATTTGCTATTACTATACATGTACATATTCATTGCCTTACTTCTTGCATTTGCAAGTTTTACATATTATTGTATAATTCACTGTATATTTATTGTTATTTTTATGTATGTGGACCCCTTTGAAAATCAGCTGTGCTGAAAGTGCCATCCACCCTATGAGAGGAAATGAATAAATAAATAAATAAATACAATAAATAAGAGAGGGTATCATGAAAGATAATGTGGTTTTAAGAGACAGAAAATGATCAGTTTCATTTACATTTAAAGGCACCAAGTATTACAAAATAACTGTTCACAAAGCCAAAAAAAGCAGTAAACATTGACATTTATATGAAAATTATGTTACCTCTACCATTTCTTCTCTTTCTTATTCCTATCTATAATTAACTTTTAATCTGTTCTGATTACGTAGACTTTGTCAGGCAATAATTCCTTACTCTCTCTCTCTCTCTCTCTATCTATCCCTCTCTCTGTGACCCTCTCTCTATGTCTAACACTGGAGTCAATGTTTTTTAGATGTTCCAGGAGATTGTTCCATAACGTTGAGGCAGTGTCAGACAATAATTCCTTACTCTCTCTCTCTCTCTCTCTCTGATCCTCTCTCTATGTCCCCCTCTCTCATTCTCACTTTCCCTCATTTTCTCTCCACCCTCCCTCTCTCAATCTCTCTCTCTCAATCTCTCTCTCTCTCTTTGGTTTTCATATACGTTTTTAATAGTTCTCTGTAACTTGTGTATACTCTGTTCACCCCTAGATCATCTGAAGTGACTTCTTCCGGATGAGGAAAGAAAGATCATGAGAGATCAAAATAACAGGAAATAACACCCACCTCGTATTCGGCATATGCCTACATTGTGAAAATATGGGGAAATTCACTAACCATGATCTCGCAAACAAAGTGTACTTTCTTTGCTGCAGGCCTACTTGTACTAGGCATATATCCTGTAAGTCGCTGTAAGTAACAGTGTCTGCACAGTGAGACTAGGCTGAGGGCATACTGCAAGGGGCTCTTCTAAGCTGATTTAGACAATGCGCATGCGTTATGATCAATCTGAACTAAAGGTTTAGAACAAAGGTCAGAGTTAGGGGGAGGAGTAAATGAACTTTAAAAGGGTAAACTTGGGGGACAGAAACTGTCACCAGGATGGAAAATACATTAACACATTTCAGTTCAGTATATATGAAGGCAAAATAATGACCCCATTTCACCGTCTATCTTAATCTATTATGGACCTCTTGTTTTGTGTATGTTTTATTTTTTCGTTTATCAATGGTTATTAATCAAATTGCATAGATCATTTAGCCCACTTAACAAGTGGTATTTTCATATTTGTAGTGCTCCAATAATTAATCATTCTCGCCTCGTCTCCAATGATCTTTCATATTGTGCCCCTCTTCAATGAAATTTCAACTTTGCCTTTTTCTTTTCTTTTTTGCATTCGACGCCACTGATTTTGTTAGCATTTGCCTCGCCCCGCCCTCCCACCAGACAGTAACATTTTCAATCCAGGACCCCCTTCAATTCTAAATTTTCCATAGGCCCTATTACCCTCCCTCATTTGTTTTTGTTTGGTAATAGACTTGAATTGAAGGAGAAGTACAATAAGGATTATGAATATATATACTCTTCATATACTAAAATGAAGATACACGTGGCTTTGGTTAGTTCTTTGTTTATTGTTTTAAGAAAGTGGTGTGAATTTCATGTTACATTACATTCAACGTATACATGATATTGGTTGTCCGTAGCAACAGCTCGCAAAATACAACTTAATTCCAAGTTGTAAATGGTGTAAGGTGGATGCCAGCCTTTACATGAGCGTATATAAGTGTGCATGGTTGTGTTCATATGATTGACACGAGTAAGAGAGTGTGTAAGAGAGCGAAAGAGAAAGAGAGAGTGTGAGAGAGATATAGAGAAAGAGAGAGTGTGAGAGAGAAATAGAGAGAAAGAGAGTGAGAGAGAGAGAGAGAGAGAGAGAGAAAGAAAGAGAGAGTGTGGGACAGGGAGAAAAAGAGAAAGAGAGTGAGAGAGAGACAGAGAGAGTGTGAAAGAGAGAGAGAGAGAGAAAGAGAGACAGTGAGAGAGACATAGAGAAAGAGTACGTACGGTAATTCTGTTTGGAGCCAGAAGAGCGTTAACTCATATACTTCAACACAGAGTTAACACACTTCTGGCTCTAAACAGACTATAATGATAAATAAGAGAGGGTATAATGAAAGATGAGGTGGTTTTAAGAGAGAGAAAATGATCAGTTTCATTTACATTTAAAAGCACCAAGTATTACAAAATAACTCTTCACAAAGCAAAAAACAGCAGTATACATTGGCATATTTATGAAAACTATGTTACCTCTACCATTTCTTCTCTTTCTTATTCCAATCTTTTATTAATTTGTTCTGACTACGTAGACTAGAGGCAATAATTCCTCTCTCTCTCTCTCTCTCTCTCTCTCTGACCCTCTCTCTATATCCCCCTCTCTCACTCTCACTTTCTCTCTTTTTCTCTCCACCCTCCCTCTCTCAATTTCTCTATCTCTCTCAATCTCTCTCTCTTTGGTTTTCATAGACCTTTTCAATAGTTCTCTGGAACTTTTGTACACTCTGTTCACCCCTAGATCATCTGAGGTGACTTCTACCGGATGAGGAAAGAAAGATCAAGAGAGATCAAAATAACAGGAAATAACACCCACCTCGTATTCGGCCTAGACCTACATTGTGAAAATATGGGAAAATTCACCTTGATCTTGCAAACATCTTGCAAACATAATCCCCCCCCCCGGTCGTACTAAGAACTCAAATAGCCCGGCCTTTTTAGGTTTAAACCAATGCCCTTTTTTATTTCATAGAATATCAAATTAATCAATTGCCCTTTGGTCAAGAATATAAAGATTTAACCAATATGAAGGGGTTTCAAACTCAAGGCATCTGCATTTACATTACCAACTGTCGTTCATGTTAAAAGGAGACATAACTATCCTACTCGCTATCATAAGGTGATGTTATCAATCCTTAGCTCCCCTGAAACAGTAGATTTATCATAGCCTCCTTAATATATGCCACTAATTTCAAGCGACTGAGACCAAGTTTATTTCTCTCGAATTTCCCCCAAACTCGCAAGCTACGCTCGCTTGCGTTTATGATAGGCATGTGTCATTTAGTGACATTTTTGGAAGGTCTAATTCATTCTTTTATTATAAGATTGTGCTTGAAACCCCGTCAGGATTGTTTATTTAATCTAATTAAAATCGAATCGGTCGCTTTACTCGCTCGCAAATGAATCTTCAGACAATCGCACACATCAACAAAGTATGGTACTGAAGCAGTACAAAGAAAATTCTGAAGATTATTCCTGATACAATATATAAACCAATGTCTAAAACTTGTTTTCTATTCGCTTTGATGTTACCCTTTGTAGGTGCCCCCCCCCCCGCCTTCGCAGAAAGTACCCCTGTTTGTATTCGTGCTCCGCAACCCCTACAATGCAACGTTGAACCCCGTCACGAATACATATCTCTGTAATGTTATTCTATACGAGCAAAGAAGGGGTTACATTTATTTTATTTCCTGAACTGTTATCGCGTTCAACTTGACTTGCTGACACCAGGGACTTGATAGACAAGGACTGGAATCAAGCCGCTCTCCTTTGACCCCATGCTCCACGCCGCCGAAAAGTTATGCGCTAATCTGCAACTGTTCACCAGGTGGTAGAATAAAAGAGCACATGAAGAGAATTCCTACATCAGAAAATGGTATCACAGCAATTGTTCGCTGTCCCTTCCAATGATTTCTCATCCATTGTTGAATGTGTAAAGAGTAGAACAAGCGAACACAAACTTGTGTATTTTCAACCTTTTTTAAACTTTAAAAATACAAAAAACACGCGAAAACACGCATTAGCGAACTTAATGTTATTTAAGATTGTAAATCATGGATCAAATAACGGGACATTAAAGCATGCACAAATTAGCGCATCATCCTAAAATATTGAGTTTTTGTCAGGATGTAATTTTTCTTTTACCAACTCTGGCACACAAATTATAGGAAGGACGGAGTTCTAAATTTGAAAATCTGTTTAATGCACTATTCCCAATACAATCCCCATATAAAGTTTTTGATTTACACTGAAATTTTGCCGGTAATTTAATATGTTGTAATAAATGTAAAACTGGTGCCTGGCTTCCGAAAGTCCCCGCAGTGGAAGCGCGGTTCGGAGCATGGAACTTCAAAGCCAAGTGGAATGTTACACATCCCATTGTTACGCTTTAGAACTCACGAATGCGTTGAATAAATTACAAGAGTTTCGCCGGCTTGATTCCAGTCCTTCTCTAACAAGTCCCTGCTGACACTGTGTCGTATTACTTTCTCGTAGGCGGATGCATGTCTCTTTCTCTTCGGAACAGGAAGTGGCCTTTTGAGAACGTTCATACTTTCTAAGCTCGAGCAAGTTACATCGCATTTGACGAATGAAGAGATTTCAATGCAGCATCCAGACTGTCTTAAATTCGGCTAGAATTATGATTTCAAAGACTCTTGTTAAAGTTTTCTTCATTCTCACAGTTTACATCAGTTTGAACCATTAATAAAATGTCGTACGCGTTGGGCGGGGTTTTAGTACAATGAATATTATAATGGACGACATCCTCATAAGTCTTAATCAGTTGTTTATAGGTCATTTATTATTATTCAATTATCATTATATCGAATTAACTCATCGTGCGCCTAAACAAAAGCTTTATAGGCGGTAAATGACGTCACTGACATGCACTTAAAAGGCTACCAGTTAATTATACGCAGAACATGGGTAGTTAGTATTGTTTTATATTTTGTATTAAGGAGTCATAGAATAATTACTATTCACAACCCTAGATATCACTTAGTATCAGTAATATATTATTATGTACAAGTTAACCATGACCACGTACACGCCTTCTCTACTTCTTTTTTTCTGATAAGTGAATTCGTTTGGTACGCGCGCTTGCACATACCCGATCAAAAGAAGAAATATAAAAAACACCGTAATCATACATCGCTCTTTCTATAGGCTCAAGGGGACGTGACATCATGTTACGACCACTTGAGCCTATACAAAAAAAGCGATGCCTCTCATAGCAGTCAATATATCTATACTGGAAATGACTACGATTGGTTTGCTAGATTCACTATTCAGAATGCCTTTGTAGGACGTGTGTCCAATTCCTCAAAACTTTCCCACATAAAACACCCGTTTTTATTACGATACATTGGGTAGATTTAAAGTTATTCAACAAACTCACTCCCGTTTAGGATGCTGCGGAAATGATATACGGAAATTGCAGTCATAGCAACGGTTTTGCCCTTGTGGGCTGCACATACAAAATATTAATGCATGCCCCACATACACATTGATACGCACACACGCCCGGACCCTTCGACTGTGTATTTGTATTTAAGCGCGCGGGGGGAGGGGGCACCTTTTAAAATAGGATCATACTGTAGATATGTCTCTGATACTTGCCCTTCTTTAAAGTAGGAAAGAAAGAAAAGATATATACAAATCAATTTTTTCCCAAAAATACAACTTGAGAAACCGTGAAACAATGAAATCCGTCACAAATACATATCTTTATAGTAGACCAGCCAAGACGTAAGTATTCTTTGCAGGGAATTGGGTCCATACATGACATCCGTGCTTAATTTCTTGGGAAATACTAAGGAATAATGTGTAAAAGGATGCCACGCACATTTCTTGACTAAAAATTTCACTTTGGTGCTCAAAATTTGGCAAACCGTGAAAAATCAGGATTACCTTATTTCTCAAACACATAATTATGTATTATCTGTTTATAAAGACCTTTCAGTTAATATTAATTTTATCATAAGTTTGAAGTACTATACACCTGTGAAAGTTGAAAGTTTGATATAACATACATGTGTACGGAGCAATGAACAGAAAAATGTGATTTACTCTAAATATGGCCATTAAAAGCATTACTTTCCTTCTAGACAGCTACGTTCTCAAAACTCTGGCTTACTTGTTACTCCTAGGGTTAAAACAAAGTGGGGGAGCGAACCTTCGCTCATGCTGGGCCTTCATTGTGGAATACTCTCCCTCAATGGATTAAGAATAGCAGTTCTGCTGAAGTGTTAAAAAACAATCTTAAGAAATATCTGTTTAATTTAGCTTATAATTGATTACCATAACCTTTCATGTCTGTACCTTTCCTATCGCACTTTGTATAAATGTATCATGTATGTATTTCATCTCCTGCACAAGCTGCGCCTTGAGCATTTGACTGTCAAGTGGATTTGGCGCCTTATAAATCATATGTATTATTATTATTATTATTAAAAAGAACTACGGATGTTTTCACGGAGTATTTTCTTTACAAAACATGAATATATCCGTAGTCCAACACTTTTTCTTGATTAGACATATGACATGTCTCACCTCTCTGATGTTATCAAGCCACGCACAGAAAAGAAATTATCAGATAATGTGAATTTTAGGTCATTGCATGTTATCCCGAATATATTGATTTTGTTTATACAGGATGCTGTACATTTTTCCGTATGGAGCAATAATCACATATATGTGCACGAGTATTCCAAGGGCCAAAACATATATTTTCAACATTGATGTTTGCAATATTCTGGTCCATAATAATGATGAAATAATGTTTACACACGGTAATGTCAGTAATGTTGTTTGCAATATTCTGGTCCATAATAATGATGAAATAATGTTTACCCACGGTAGTGTCAGTAATGTTAATATCGTTATTTTCTCGGTCATGGGAAGGTCCAATAGTTTACCTATGAAGTTAAGTTCATGCATACCAAATATCATTCATAAATAAATATCCGTGATTACATAATCAACATTGTCGCGTCAAATGAATGTCCTCATCAACATAGACATTATCAGGTGGCGGTTGTCATGATGTGATCAAAGAGAGACTCTCAGTATTAGTCCATCTGTAGTAGGGTCCATGATGGAAGTGATCGTCTTATTTGTATGTTAATTTTGTTACAGATACGGATTGATTAAATAAAACTATTTTAGTACATAATTCGTTTTATATCCCTCATGTATAGTTGCTTGCATTGCGATTGTACAGAGCACGAAAAAGGTATAGACAAGTACTATCTACCGATCTCAGGTCGAGATAGTACTTATTGTAAAGTCATTTTTTGCTGCTACCCCACTTGCCCACCCTTGCCCATTGAATACGCATAGCAAAGTAGGTTACGCGAAATGTCAAAGTCAATGTCAATGTCAAATAAGCGCGCATCGACTGTATTACATGTATGCATGTTGCGCTTTGTAAAATCTAGCTGAAGCTAAACTGTCTGCAGAATCAGTTCTTATTATTATGTAAAATTCACTTTAAATAGACCTTATTGCCGATGTGGGATATAAAACAAATATTAACCTCCTTTACTCGGGCAATGGATACAAACTATCATCGCCTCGGTGATCTCGGGGCTACCATCTTCCCTCGCCTTGCGGCTCGGGAAGATAGTAGCCCCGAGATCACCTCGGCGATGATAGTTTGCACCATTACCCTCGTAGTCGATTAAAATTTGCTTAATATTCTTGTACAGATTTCATGGGATCGAGCAAAGCGGATGTACAGCATGTCTCGACAGGCTGGGTGCGTGCTGAAAGCATGCTTGAGTTCCTCTTTCAAGGAATATACCAAATCATAAGAAATTAGTAATTAAGACTAATGTAACAGTAAGAACCTATCACAATAACAACAATAAATGTAGTACCTTTCACAACAGATGCTACATATATTAATATTGGCGTTATTCTTTGAAGAATTTTATGTCAGGAAATAGAAGCTGAAAGTGCATTTCGCAACCCTAATGTTTTTCTACCAAAATGACTTTCGCTAAAGTACACTTAGGTCTAATGACTATTCGAAACAAGAAATCAGATGTTATAATCATCAGTGCATTTCAAACGGATGTACAGCATTTCCCGACAGGCCGGGTGCATGCTGAAAGCATACTTGAGTTCCTCTTTCATGAAATATACCAAATTATCAGAACTTAGTATTTAAAGATAAAAAAAGAGTTTTGGTCATGCGATTGCATTGTGAAAGAAACTGTGTGGAATCAATAAGCAAAGGTCGATTATCTAGCAAATAAGTATTGTTGTGTACTGCAAGGTTCTGAAATCAGCAAAATTATACGAAATTTGGCCCAGTCTTGGTAAAGTTGCAATCACTGTACACAAACAGATGTATATGGGACTACATGAACATGTGACATAACAAAATCCGTCCCGATTGTTATGATGTTACATGCCATTGTTAAAATATTAAGGCATTTGAAGAGCCATGTTTTTCAGGGAATCTTTTTTACCTGATTTTCATCCACACTTGCATAGTCAACAATGATAAATTGCTCACAAATTGTTTTGCATCTCTTCCAAGAACTCAACCTTCTCTTTAAGACTACTATAACAGTAAGAATCTATCCCAATAACAACAATACATGTCATACCTTTCACAACGGATGCTAAATATATTACTCTTGGCGTTCTGTGAAGAATATCATATCAGGAAATTGAAGCGAAAAGTGCATTTTGCAATTCTTATGTTTTTCTACATCATCAACTTTTACCAAGTAAAAGTACACTTAATGACTATTCGAAACAAGAACTCAAAGGTTATCATCGCATTTCGATACAAGTTTATTATCTGCTCATTTGCATGCGAAAACTTGGATGAATGATATGAAGGTAGTCTTTTTCCTAGCAGATCCAGAAATCGACAAACGCTGGTAGTGGTGGTAGTGGCTTGGGAAGGGGGTAGGGGTGGCGCGAAATTTTATCTTGGGACTGCATGGGTACTATGCTATCTATAATTTAAAGTTGTATTAATGAAGCAATTTCCCAAGATCTGGGGTAGCCGTCATTAGTTAAACGTTTCTATACATTTCCAATGCATTTTAATGGAACATAGCATGTACAAGCAGAAACCATAATGGCATATTAGGCAGTCTTCACATTAAATCAGAATCAAAAATCAAAAATTGAATCCCGGTACATTTGTAGAGTAAAATGGCGCCCAGATGACGTCTCGCATCAGTAATCAAACAAATCTCTTCGTTAGGATCAATACTCGTGCATACGGCACATGTCATGAAAATATCATTGTCATTACCCATGTCATTCATGAAATATGAAACGAACAAAATCCATACAGAAAGAAACGCGGCAGATCACCTAATAATAAAACTGTGAACAAATGGTTCTTGGATAGTAGAGGCTGAATGAAAACATTGTTAAAAATACATTTTGTTTAAAGAGGAATAACACCATTAGGACAGACGTAAACAAATACAAAACAAATAATTAACATTGATTTAATTACAACTATACGACAGTGAAACTTGCTTTGTGTTGTATCTGTACAAGAAGATATATAAACATTGGGCTATCGGGACAAGGCAAGTGTCAATCTAGATCATTATTCCTAACATTGTGGTAAAAGCAAACATGAATGTTATCACAGATGTCCAACAATATTGATGACTCTTTCATTAAGTATGGTGGGGGGGGGTGGGGGCGGGGCGGGGGTTCTAGCGCCCTCTAGCGCCACCCAGTAGCAAACGTATAACTCGTGTATTTCTTATTGTCCCTAAGATATCACAGCTATGATTAATTTGTGAAATTTGTAATTACTACACTTCTTCACTTAAGGGCAATTCAAACTGGAAACACGGGTAATGTTACTTTAATGTAGTCGTGGATATATTTTTTCCCATTTGTTCCCAGACACAAATGGATGACTCAGGAGATTATTTTCTTTAAACATATGAATACATGTGTACATAAAGGGAGAGAAAGAGATAAAGAGAGAAAGAGAGAGATTAAGAGAGAGAGAGAGAGAGGGAGAGGAGAGCTCATTCTCTGTCTGCCTTCGTTCTAGATTACCTTGACTAAACCGACAGTAATCATTAAAGTAGTAGCAGTAGCAGTAGCAGCAATAGTAGTAGTAGTAGTATAGTAGTAGTAGTAGTAGCAGTAGTAGTAGTAGTAGTAATAACAGCAGCAGCAGCAGCAGCAGCAGCAGTAGTAGTAGCAGTAGTTGTTGTAGTAGTAGTAGTAGTAGTAGTAGTAGTAGAAGTAGTAATAGCAGTAGTAGTAGCAAACGTAATAATAATAGTAGTATTAGTATTAGTAGTAGTAGTAGTAGTAGTAGCAATTGTAGTAGTAGTAGTAGTAGTAGCAGTAGTAGTAGTATCAGTATCAGTAGTAGTAGTAGTAGTAGTAGTAGTATCAGTAGCAGTAGTAGTAGTAATAGTAGTAGTAGTAGTAGTAGTAGTAGTAGTAGTCACGTTTTAATAATTATCGTTTCATAAATGCAGCGCCCATAACATTCTAATGGGCCTGTTATACGACCATATTTAGTTATTCACAACATTATCATGAACCCGATTTGTTTTCCTTTTCTTGAAAGAGAAGGTCATACTAGTATTTTCGATCCATACGCATATTCATTTAGATCAACCAGCCTTAAGATATGTTGTGGTCGCTATTTCACCCTGGTGCCATGTGACCTAAAACCGTGTGCAAAACTGGCTATAAATGGTCATGAATACGCGGCATGCAATCTGATTGGTTGTTTGTAGATGCCTCGTTTGCATATTGGGCGTCGAAAATTGACTGTCTGGTGTTAATATCTAGCACAGCGAATTTAATATTCAGTGCCGCATAAGTCTTCTTCATGAGCGGTTAACAGGTATTCCGAAGATTGAAGAAATACGTCCATCTTACCTGCGAATGAACATTCTTGCACTGACATAATTTGTATTATTCTCATTTCATGAAGAGGAAATCGTTACAAAGGACTACTATTGATCAACATTTATGTGTGTGTAAATATTTGCGTTTCATACTTTACTTTGTAAAAATAGGCCTGATAAAGTCCTTTTCAATGTCATCAATCTCAGCCAAGCTTGTATGACTGGTTGCAAATAAACCTGCCGAAATACTGAACATCATAACTTTTAATAATGAAGAGAGCTGAAAGAAAACTACTTTAGCCCATTGCTCAGCTTCGTCAGGTCGACCTTCACTAGGTTCCACAATTATCAACTTCACTGGAATCAAACATCCAACCAAGTGAGTACAGGATTAAATTGTAGGTAACTTAATTTGTCTCTGATATATTATGTACATGTGTATGAGGAGCTTAATTCCAAAAGGTGCTAAATGCACTTTTAACCAAAATTGACTTTTCTTAAAGGGACTTTGTAACATTGTTCAGATGAGAGATAGTGGTGCTAAGATAGTGACTTCAATGCTAGATGTACAATTAAAGATAATCTGAAAATTTGAGCGAAAACGGACCATTATTCATGGTACAAATTGGGAAAAACTGATCCGATCGATTCCTTAATTCTCCCAACTATATTATTACAATTTAATTACATTTTACGTGAATGGAAATCTCACAAAGCAATAAAATGGCTCTACATTCCATTCCAGACATTTAAGTGTTGACAGATTTTTTATAGCCTGTTTTTATGTCTTTTTTTCATGGAAAAACGGTTGGGAAAATTCAAAAATGGTTGGGAGAATTTAGATTCAGAAGTGCCGCACATCGACGCCCGTTCGAAAACCCGTTGAACTTTGTTAAAAATCTTCATATTGCGTGAATTAATTTCGGATTTTGGGCATCGTAGTTGGATAATCGATACATACAAACATAATTGTACGTGTTTTGCATCCTGATTCAACAGATTTGTGAAATCAACCATCACAATGTTACTAAGTACCTT
Organism: Strongylocentrotus droebachiensis; assembly: GCA_035222895.1. Lineage (NCBI taxonomy): Eukaryota > Metazoa > Echinodermata > Echinoidea > Camarodonta > Strongylocentrotidae > Strongylocentrotus > Strongylocentrotus droebachiensis. Next base: position 144,169 of record JAVYIG010004868.1, read on the forward strand.
TAATGAATATATGCATCAAACATAATAAGAATCAATCGCACTATAATTACAAACGTGTTTGTCGAAATCAATTTCGATAACATTTTTTCGTTTTATTTCAAAGGGGCTATATTCAAATTCCAAACGGAGTTGATTCCACTGTGCGATAACGAATTAGTTCATTAATTTGAATCACATTTCTATATAGCTTAATGTTAGGATTTGTTAGTGAATATGGTGCAATTACCAGCCTAGACGACCCGGGGGTATCATAGTCTAATATAAATTCTGTAAGCATGCCTGACCAAGAAATGGGGTGTATTCTTTTAGATTGGACGCGATCCGCGCGGTGCTGCATTAAAGGGTTCATTTTAGGCCATTTTCAAGAAAAGGTGTAGTTTTTCAATATGGTTGAAAATCGTGCTCTACGCGCCCGTAACACGATTTAGGGGTATTTTTAGTACAGTAGTACTAGCAGTAGTAGTAGTAGTAATAATAGCAGCAGTAGTAGCAGTAGTAATAGCAGTAGAAGCAGCAGAAGCAGCAGCAGCAGCAGCAGAAGCAGGAGTAGTAGTAGTAGCATAAGTAGTAGTAGTAGTAATAGTAGTAGTAGTAAAGTGGTAGTCGTCGTCGTAGTAGTAGTAGTAGCAGTAGTACTAGTAGTGTTAGTAGTAGTAGTAGCAGTGGTAGCAGAAGTACTACTAGTAGTAGTACAGAAGTAGTAGTAGTAGTAGTAGAAGTAGTAGTAATAGTAGTAGTAGAAGTAGTATAGGTAGTAGCATTAGTAGTAGTAGTAGTATAGTAGTAGTAGTAGTAGTAATAGTAGTAGTAGTAGTTTTAGTAGTAGTAGAATCAGTAGTAGCAGTAGTAGCAGTAGTACTAGTAGTAGTAGTACAGTAGTAGTAGTAGTAGTAGAAGTAGTAGTAGTAGTAGTATTAGTAGTAGTAGCAGTAGTAGTATAAGTAGTAGTAGTAGTAGTAGTAGTGGTAGTAGTAGTAGTAGTAGTAGTATTAGTAGTAGTAATATAGTAGTAGTAGTAGTAGTAGTAGTAGTAGTAGTAGTAGAAGTAGTCGTAGCAGTAGTGAGGCGCGGATCCAGGATTTCTTAGGGGGGGCTCAAATTTGAAAATATGCGAGCCAAATATTTGTACGTAATGGTGACACTGGCAGTGGCAACAAAATGTTTTAAACCGTATTTTTAGTACACACAGTTAGAACGGTGTTTAAAATATCACTGTTTAAAAGAATGTTGTTTAAAAACGTAAACAACGTTGTTCAAAATCGAAAAATCAGTGCTCAATTGGCTTAAACAACTATCTATTAAAAAACAAAAATATTTAATTGAACAGAGTTGTTTAAAAAGTCCCGGGGGCGTCGTTGATATTTTCTCGATACGCGATTGCAATCTGCGCACACACATGCGATATGCACAAAGTACTAGTGCTAGTGCAGTGCAGTGCAGACGAAAATGGCGGAACAAGGGCAAGGCGACGACTTGGTTCTTCTCGGCTTCGCCGATTGGGTCTAGGTGAAGTTATAGAGACAAATAATAATGTTGTCTGTCACTGCCATGAATATGATGAACAAATGTTGAAGTAAATTGGCAACAAGCTCTGCATGTTATAGTGTATAAATCGTTGTGATTATTGCAGGAGTGGTACGTTCCAGTAGGTCATTTCACAAATTCAAACAACCAGATAATAACCATTAAACAGTTCTGTTTAAAATTTAAGCAACTCCTTTTAAACAACCCAGTTGTGCAGTAATATTGAATAAACAACAGTTGCTTAATAATTTAAACATTATTGTTTAACATTTACACAACGTGCTTTAAACAACCGAGTTGTGCAATTTTATTACTAAACAACTGTTGTTTAAAAGTTTTTCTAATTTTTAAACAACTAAGTGTTCAAAACGTAAACAACCTTAAGTTGTTTAATTTTTAAACAACAGTTGAGCGATTCACCGGTTAACTTGTGGTTGTTTAAAATTTTGAACAACTTGTTTAATTTTTTTCTAACAGTGCAGTAGTACCAGCAGTAGTAGTAGTAGAAGTAGTCGTAGAAGTAGTAGTAGTAGCAGTAGTAGCATTATTATTAGTAGTAGCAGTATTAGAAGTAGTAGTAGTAGTGGTAGTAGAAGTAGTAGTAGTAGAAGTAGTAGTAGTATAGTACACTGTTAGAACGGTGTTTAAAATATCACTGTTTAAAAGAATGTTGTTTAAAAAAGTAAACAACGTTGTTCAAAATCGAAAACTCAGTGCTCGATTGACTTAAACAACTATGTATTAAAAGAAAAAAATATTTAATTAAACAGAGTTGTTTAAAAAGTCCCGGGGGCGTCGTTGATATTTTCTCGATACGCGATTGCAAAATTGCGCACACACATGCGATATGCACAAAGTACGTACATATACATGCATGCAAGCATGCAGTGCTAACAGTGTGCAGTGCAGTGCAGACGAAAATGGCGGAACACGGGGCAAGGCGACGACTTGGTTCTTCTCGGCTTCGCCTATGGGGTTTAGGTGAAGTTATAGAGACAAATAACAATGTTGTCTGTCACTGCCATAAATATGATGAACAAATGTTGAAGTAAATTGGCAACAAGCTCTGCATGTTACAGTGTATAAATCGTTGTGATTATTGCAGGAGTGGTTCCAGTAGGTCATTTCACAAATTCAAACAACCAGATAATAACCATTAAATAGTTCTGTTTGAAATTTAAGCAACTCCTTTTAAACAACCCAGTTGTGCAGTAATACTGAATAAACAACAGTTGCTTAGTAATTTAAACATTATTGTTTAAAATTTAAACAACTTGCTTTAAACAACCGAGTTGTGCAATTGTATTACTAAACAACTGTTGTTTAAAAGGTTTCCTAATTTTTAAACAACTAAGTGTTCAAAATTTAAACAACCTTAATTTTTTTAATTTTTAAACAACGTTGAGCGATTCACCGGTTAACTCGGGGTTGTTTAAAATTTTAAACAACTTGTTTAATTTTTTTCTAACAGTGTAGTAGTAGTAGTAGTAGTAGTAGTTTTAGTAGTAGTATTAGCAGCAGTAGTAGCAGTAGTAGCAGTAGTACTATTAGTAGTAGTACAGTAGTAGTAGTAGAGGTAGTGGTAGCAGTAGTAGTAGTAGTATTAGTAGTAGAAGTAGTAGGAGTAGAAGTAGTACTAGCAGTAGCAGAAGTAGTAGTAGTAGTAGTAGTAGTAGTAGTAGTAGTAGAAGTAGTAGTAGTATAGTAGTAGTAGTAGTAGTAGTAGCAGTAGTAGCATTAGCAGTAGTAGTTTAGTAGTAGTCCTAGTAGTAGTAGTAAAAGTAGTAGAAGTGGTAGTAGGAGTAGTAGTAGTAGTAGTAGAAGTAGTAGTAGTAGTAGTAGTATTATTATTAGTAGTAGTAGTAATAATAGTAGTAGTAGTAGTATCAGTGGCGTAATGAGCAAAAACGTTTGGGGGGGGGGGGGGCTGGACGTTTGTCAAAGTGAGGTCTAGGGGTTAAAGCCTCGGCGGGGGTCAAGGGGCGGAGCCCCGAAGCTCAAGGGGTATGGGAAAACAGTGGCGGTTCCAGGAATTTCTTACCGGGGGGGGGGGCACAAAATGGCATGGGGTTAAATATATATAAAACGATAAAGTGACAGAGCGAGGCTTTAGCGGCGAGGGAGGGTCTGGAAGGGGCTTCTGAACCCCTCCCTGAGTAGGAAGCATTTGCAATTTTAGAACCATATTAGACGCATTTTCAGGCACTTCCTGGAGTAATATGACGTAAAATTGCTTTCTCCTACCCCCTCCAAGAGATCTTTTGCAATTTGAGAACCATAATTTGGCGCATTAATGTCCACTGGCACTTCCTGGAAAAAAAGAGGCCTTCTGATTGGTTAGACGTTCAGGGGGGGGGGGGGAGGGTCGTAGAGGCCACCGCTTACTGACAAAACTAGCCACCAATTACCGACAAATATATTAACACCAATGTCTTCTATTTTAAGCCTATAAACCAGGGGCCAGGAACTAAGTTATTTTTCAGTTTTTCCCCTCTCGCGCGTAGCGTGGAAGCTGTGACACTTCATTTAAATATTAGAGAAAGAAGACGATTCATTGTACCGTTCTCGACTCTTAATCCTTGCCTGAATTCAGTTCGCCCCCTCCCGCGCGAAGCGTGGAAGCTTTGACGTTTCAATAAATTATTACTCTTAATCCTTGTCTGAATTCAATTTCGCTCATCCCGCGGGAAGCGCGGAAGCTTTCACGTTTCATTAAATTATTAGAGAAAGATGACGATTCGTTGTATCGTGCCCTTGTCTGAAATCAGTTCCCCCACCCCCTCCCGCGCGAAGCGCGGAAGGTTTGACGTTATTCTTAATCCTTGTCTGAATTCATTTTCGCCTATCCAGAAGCTATCACGTTTCATTAAATTATTAGAGAAAGAAGATGATTCATTGTATCGTGTTCTAATTGTCTGAATTCAGTTCCCCCCCCCCCCTCCCGCGGGAAGCGCGGAAGCTTTCACGTTTATTAGAGAAAGATGGCGATTCGTTGTACCGTGTCCTTGTCTGAATTCAGTTCCCCCCCCCCCCCCTCCCGCGCGAAGCGCGGAAGCTATCACGTTTCATTTAATTATTAGGGAAAATAGACGATTAATTGTAGCGTGTCCTTGTCTGAATTCATTCCCCCCCCCCCCCCCGTCCCCCTTTGACGTTTTATTTAATTATTACTCTTAATCCTTGTCTAAAATCATTTTCGCTCATATTGCGCGTAGCGCGGAAGCTTTTATGTTTCATTTCATTATTACTCTTAATCCTTGTCTAAAATTTCGCTCATACCGCGCGTAGCGCGGAAGCTTTCACGTTTCATTAAATTATTAGAGAAAAAAAGACGATTAATTGTATCGTGTCCTTGTCTGAATTCAGTTCCCCCCCCCCCCCCGCCCTTCCGCGCGAAGCGCGGAAGCTTTGACGTTTCATTTAATTATTACTAAAATCAATTTCGCTCATACCGCGCGTAGCGCGGAATCTTTCACGTTTCATTAAATTATTAGAGAAAGAAGGCGATTCGTTGTACCGTTAATCCTTGTCTGGATTCAGTTTCCCCACTGAGCCTGACGATGTACATGTACGCATATGGAATGATCGTTCGCAAATCTGTGCATGCACAGCCCGAGTGGTGGGTAGTATGTTATCTCCCGGCAGTGCTTGTCGCAGTATAGCTTCTGGAAAGGTTTCTACTAGTTGTACTGTTAGTGGCCACTAATGCCCATTAGTGACTATTAAAAACATTGCTCTTCCTGGCTATTTGCGAATGTGTCAGTTTGCAACAGAAATGGAAAAACGCACATTTTGTTGAAAATCATGTTATTATCACGAACATTTATAAATTACCTGTATGGAATTAAGAATAAGTCATGGTTTAATTTTATTTGGGGGGGCTGGCGCCCCCCCCCCACCAGTACGCCAGTGACTAGTATAGTAGTAGTCGTCGTCGTCGTCGTAGTAGTAGTAGTAGTAGTAGTAGTTTTATTAGTAGTAGTAGCAGTGGTAGCATAAGTACTAGTAGTAGTAGTAGTACAGAAGTAGTAGTAGTAGAAGAAGTAGTAGTAGTAGTAGTAGTAGTAGTAGTAGTAGAAGTAGTAGCAGTAGTAGCATTAGTAGTAGTAGTAGTAGCAGTAGTAGAAGTAGTAG